>JAJNNV010000094.1:0-118759 GCA_022544895.1 Biscogniauxia sp. FL1348
AAAAAAAAGCTAGTATATAATAAAGGCGTTAAATAAAAGAATTTTTAATTATAAAAGTATTAATAATAAATTAAACGATTAAAGTTTAATAGCAAGGTTTTTTAATAATTTTAAAAAAGTTTTTAAGTTTTAAATTTTATTAAAGTTTAAATATAAAGGTAATTAAAATAAAAGTTATTATTAAAATAAAAAAATAAGTAATTATAACGAAAAATAAAAGTTTAAAATAGTTAATAGCATTAAAAATTTCGTTTTTTTTTACTTTACTTAAAGGGAAAATGCAAGATGGTTTTAAATTGCTTTTATATATAGCGTTTTGTTTTAATAACAGCTTTTTAATTTAAATATATGTATATAAAAAAGTAAAGTTATAATTTTTTGTTTTTTTTTTAAATAAGTTATAAGCTTTTAAATAATAAAGTTATTAGCATAATTTACAATATTAAATTATTAACTGTTAATATAATATTTTAATTTATTTACGTTATTAACTTTAATTATTTTACGTTTATTTTATAGCTGCAATTTAAAAGCTTTATTATTAATAATTACGTAAATTTAGTTAAAAACTTTAAAAGTAACGGGTTCTAGCGTAACAGAGGTATATAAAGCTGCTAATTAAGAAATAAAAGTAATTTTATTATTATTAATTTTATTATTATTATAAGCTTTATTTTTTATACTATTAATAATAGCGATATTGTTATTTTTATTTAGTTTTTTTATACTGCTGGCTGTGGCGGCAGTATTGTTAGTTTTGTTAACCTTGTTAATTTTATTAGTTTTTTTAGTTTTGCTAGCTTTATTTTGTTTTTTTATATTGCTAGCAGTACTAGCAGTATTGTAGTTTTTAAACGTAAAAAAAAAGGCTTTTAATAATTTTTAGTTAAAAAGTTTGTTAATATTTTTATTTTTAGCTTTTATAAGATTTTTTATTAGTTGTTTTTTTTATTAATAACGTAAAAGGGCAGGTTTAGCTGGAAGTTTTGCTTAAAATGCCTTTTTAATAGCGGTAGCATGCTTTTAAACTGCATTTTAATAAAAATTGTTATTTTAAAAGTTATTATTTGCAGTTTTAAACGAAGGTTTTTAAATGCGCTTTAAAGGTATTAAACAAAAAAAAATAAGTAAAGTTTAATTGGTAGTTTTATTAATATAAATTTATTTAAAAAATAAGTGTATATAGCTAAAAGCAAAGGGTTAAAGGCAAGAAAACTGCTTTTTTACTTATAAAATAAAGCGAGAAAATAAGGTTAAAGAAGTTAAAATAAGGTTTTTAATAAGTAAATTTAATTGTAAATTAATTAAAAAAAAATTAACTTGTAAAATAAAGTTTTATTTTAAAAAGTAAAAAAAATTTTAACGGTTTTAGCAGTTTTTATAAGGCTGAAAGCAAAAAAAAAAAGTAGTATTAGTGAAAATAGTTGCTATTAACTTTTTAAAAGTTTTTAAACATTAAAAAAGATTTTATAATAATTTTTACTGTTACGTTAATAGCGTTATTAGAAAAAAAAGAGGTTGCAAGAGTGTATAACGCGTATGTTTTTAATTGCCGAAAAATGTGTGTGTGTGTACAGAGAAATGCGGTGGGGCGCGACATGTTGTTTGGAAATTAGTGTAGATGAATTCCTTATGTTACAGTATGATGTGGGTCTGGGCCCAACTTGAAAAAGATGACCTGTCGCGGGGGAACCATTCCTTTGGTTGGTGCGTGGTCTAGGTAGGAGACAACGATCGATAAGGGCAATGATAGTTGCAATTGCGACTAGAAAAAAAGTAGATGGTACTCTTGTGACCCCCACGAATCGGCACAGTATATCCGAGAGGTGTAGTCGTACCTGATGGGGGCAGTTAAATATTACAATAGGATCGTGACATTTGCTGTTGTAGGTTTAAGAGAGTCTAGAGCTTACTCATATACTGCCCCTTTTGGGTTATGTTAGAGCTTGGTAGTGGACTAAAAACCCTTGCAACTACTATTTTTTCGTATATCAACCAAGATACACTTGGTTTTCTCGTAGGTTAACCAGGAACCACTCGATCACGCATCAGTAGTTGTTGGAATATGGGGGCACCACCCCACTATACAGTACTACACTACTACATCATGTAATATATAAAAAATTCACATCGCCTGAGCCGGTATTTGACTGGCGATCGTATAGCTCAAACAGTCCTTCCTGATATAGATCCATGATCGAGAATTACCTGTAGATGGAGTGTTTTGTTAAATAGTTTACGATACGAGAGGGGAGATATTTTATATATGTAGGTACTTAATCATAAGCATTAACAGGATTAATAAGATAGGATTTTTGCGATTATGGGAACGAACGAATAGTACCTAGGCAAATCCGTGGGGAAGAAAACAGCTAGTAAATAATCCCTTTGAAAATCAAAAAAGGGGAAGGGTGGGCATTGCCGATGCAAGGCTTCTGGAACTTTTGCATTTGATGGGTCTTTTGGTCTAGAAGCTCAATTCCTCCGAACAATTTGGGTCTGAAGTCGCACCACAGGCTGTGAGAGTGATACGATGTGCTCCAATTCAGCAATACAACATAAAGCAAACGGGTCGCATTTCTAGTGGCTGAGGCAGTCTACATTTAGATGCCCGAAATGTATGGCCAAGGTATATTATTGATTCTACGAGCTAGAATATCACATCGACTCCTGATGGTCATAAAGAGAATTTGGTCCATGATGAAGCTCTCAGACTACCAATATATCATTATCTTGCCTGGTTTACCTGGGGGCTAAGGCAGAACGTCTGTATGATAGGATGTGATCAGACCTTCAAATAACAAGGAATTCCAAAAGATCCCGCTTGTAGTCGGGACACGGGAAGGATCATCAAATTAACACCCGGTCCGAGTCGTTCTTTCGTCTGCTAGTTCATGTGGCTACGATCTTCCATTTCTAAAGACAAAAGATGGGGTTTAAACTATCTAGATATACAGAAGGTCCAGAGAGGTAATATATAATAAGTACATGTAATGTGGACGAGTAGCATAGGAGGTGTCACGGTGAAAATGACATGTGATAACGTCCCCCCTCATATTGTGGCTAATGGAAATACAGAGTATTACTGTTTATGTAGGTAGGCAGGGATAGGGGAAAGGAATACAGAGTCAGGCTGGAGGAAAAAAAAATAATACACATCCACCACCACCTATTGATAACTGGGGAAAGTTCAATTACCTAGTAAAAGGGAATGCGGAGAGTCAGAGGGAGTACGAGAAGAGCTTGATTTAAGTTTCGATGCCATACTTTTAATGTGCTATTACAGGTAGAAGTGAAGGCCATCACCGCCTAATTAGATGGTGTTGATGTAACGTGTTTTCAAACGTCCACTTGCGAGGGGAAACTTGCCGTAAGGCTACGTTGTAGTGGGAAAAGAGGCAACAATGTATCGTTAGAGTTGTTTATAACTCAACGTCACGGTTTAGGAGTCACAGAGCAGCCAGTTCTGAAGCCGAGGGGAGGAGGTTTATTTAAAGATACCTAGAGTTCGATCATCCGTACCTAATTGTCTAAAATGAGCGTGTTATAATACCAAAATAAATACCTCAGGGGATAGACTTCATAAAGTGGTGAAGTGAATTGAATAAATAAAAGGAGACAAAGCTTCCTACCACGGTAGTTACGCTACCACACTACCCTAACAGCTAGGTAATAACTTCGTAAAAAGTGCCTCCCTGCCTCGCATAACTATACCGCAGGGAGACTAATACAGTTTATTCGCAATACAGGGCTTCTATATTAATTATATAAAAATAGTATCTAAAAGGAAATACCTGAATAAGCAACAATAGGGTGTTTCCTGACTCCTTAGTCAGGTTGCCTTCTATGTCATCCATCTATGCGGGTCAGACAACCGTTCCGTCAAACGGAGCTGGTAGCGACTCCAACCCCGGAAGATCTGCTCGCCCTTCTCCGCATAATGCTGCTTATTATGCCCTACCCCACGTTTTAAATGCTTCATTTTCTTGTTCTAGACTTGTTATGTGGGGGTTTGTACCGAGTACTAAGCTACAATTCTTTCCATCTCAAAGCTTAGAGTCTTAACAGTTTAAGTAATGGGGCATTGGCAAAAGGAGATATAAGTGATGATCTTGGTACCTATCTCATGTTACATATCAGGATTTTTCCATAAAGAAATATTATCGCTATCGCTTTTATGTTAACATGTACAGCGTACTTTAAATTTAAAAGTTAAAGGAGTTTTTATAAACTAAGACAAGGGGTTTTGCTATTTCTTAATCACGACTACATAAAGTTTATATATTGGCCTTTTAATATAAGTATGCCTTGTTGTCAACTACATTATATAAAATATCTCTTAAAGAGATCTTATGAAAGTGGTAGATTCCGCCTTTTATACTTAAGATATAGTATTCCATACTATAGGTATTTATGCAAATATTGGTGTGTTTTTATCAAGGTCCATATAGAAATTTAAATGCATCATCCATATTTTCGAACCTCTACAATTGTCTAAGTATTATATTTTATAGGCAATGGTACGAATATGAATGTTTGTTAAATAACTCAAAGTATAGCTGCTTGATAGTTACCAGCATATGATTCTCCAAGTTCAAGTATATAACTCCGAATTGCCACCTTTTTCGCTGTTAATATCTTGAATACCTAGGTATATATGCTAACAAAATCACAGGCGTTCATATCAGTTACATTGGTGTATTCTAGCGCTGCTACTTGTAAGAGACCATTCCCTTGCTGACACACATTCAACCTTGTTGCTCACCATAGGATGTAGGTAGTGAAAACTAGAAAAAGATACATTTAAAGTCCACCCCGGCTTCCAACCGTAGGTATATACCTCGTAGTTACTTACTACTTACTATCTACCTATGTTATACCACTTGCGTGATCCTTGGCCTAATACCGAAAAAAGTCCTAGGTTAGGAGACAAGTGCCAGATGTGCATTTGATATTAATACCACAAGTCTGTCTTCTGTTACCTAGGTGTCTAAGTACCTACCTATTGTACTGGAACAAGGATCTCCGCATCCGCGCTCCCCACATCAACCAACATCGAGACTAAATAGGTCTGGTATACCTAGTGGATTGCGGGGGGCGGGTGGTTTCCCCACTTGACATATCCTGGTATACCCAGATTGTAGTACTACGGTCCTTGATGTAATGTAAAGTTCCAGTGTTACAGAGGACTCCAAGCTTTCCACGTTTCTACATTGGGCATGGACAAGGATCTTTTACCCAATTACCTGCCTGATATAGTATACACTAGTCTGACTAACGTAGTCTATATAGTACATCCATACCGTCTATGCTTGACTATCTTTGACCCCCTCAACGCAATGCCCCCACAGATAACTGGGTAGCAGCCTCAGATCTCACGGACATAGGTAGGTACCTGGTACCTACATCTTTGCTCACATGATGTCAGTCTGCTCCGCCGGAGGATCTACCGAATCCGTTACAACCGAGAATGGACCCGACCCCGAACGGTTTGTCTTGGGTTGAAGGGGGTTGGAACGAAGGGAAGAGGCTGGGTACCGGTAGCGGGTTACCCAAGGACAGGCCCAAGTGACCAGAACTCTAGCTCGAGAGATTGGGGTCACCCCAGCACTTGTACTCGCTCGGCACTTATCGTCTCTCCGAGGCCCCAACCATGACAGACTACCGACGATAGAACCCCGGAATCCGTATCCAGTCCTGGCCGCGGCTTGTCCTAGCGGAAGGGGATGGTATAATCATACCCCGCTGTCCCAAAATTCATACCTACTTTTCTGACATCCCGTCGTTCCACGGCAGTAGTCGACTCGGGAAGAACCCTCGGCTGCCCCCCTCGACCCAAACATCGGTGGGGGGTTATGTCCCGTTGGCACCGGCTCGAGGTGGAGAACCGTGCTCCCAAAAGCTTCATGAACTCGCCGATTAGATGCAACACGTGGGGCCCTAGCATGGCAATCATGAACGTGGTATCGATTGGTCAGTACTATATAATACTCCCCAAGAGGCGGGGAAAGGGATATATACAGCGTGGAAAGTTCGTTTCAATATTTAAATCTTCGGCATTCTCTATTATTCATGTCCAAAATTACCTCAACTTAGCTAACCTAGGCCTTGTTGTTCATCCACCCTCTTACTGATTCGTTCCTCTCCTTGTTCAGACTCTCTACACCCACCATGGCTACTACGGCTCAGCCACTTCAGATTCCCACCACGCAAACAGCAGCCACTGTCCCTGTTCTTGGTGGCGGTGTCAAGTTTGTCCACGATTATCCGGTGCCTAAACCAGGACACAATGAGGTCTTGGCCAAAGTCCTCTATACTGGAGTTTGCCAGAGTGGTACGGCAGATCATTCATAAAAAGCAACGCGAGAATGTAGAGTGGTAAAGCTAAAGTGTAAAACAGATCTTCACGTCCAACTGGGGACTTCGGCAAACGTGGACGGGGATCCGATAATGAATGTCAAGCTTCCCCACGTGGGAGGGCACGAAGGTGTCGGCCGCATTGTCGCCTTGGGCCCAGGGTGTGACGAAGATGTCAAAATTGGGAGCTTCGTCGGTATCAGATTCGTGAGCAGGGTCTGCAGGCGGTGCGAGTTCTGTCTTGCTGGCCAGGAACAGTACTGTCTCAAGAGTACGAACCACCTACACCACGAAGACGGGAGCTTCCAGGAATACGTAGTCCTTGATGCGGGCTACCTCGCTATCCTCCCGGATGACATCGATCCAGCTACGATAGGGCCAATCCTATGTGCAGGGTTGACGACTTACAAGGTGAGAATACCAAATGTATTACCTACCCAAGTTACAGTAGCTAACATGCATGCTTTGCAGGCTGTCAAAAATGCTCATGTTAAAGCTGGAGATTGGGTGGTCGTTGTTGGCGCTGGAGGCGGACTGGGCCACTTGGCTGGTACGTAAAAAGCATTCATTGCGTTGATCACCTTCGGGAGCCTGAATTTCAAGTAATAACATTATCATGTGTGTAGTCCAATACGCCCGGGCACAAGGTGCCCTCGTTATAGGTGTAGACACAGGGCCATCGAAGGGGGAATTCCTCCGATCGATCGGTGCAAGCGACTATATCGACTTCCGAGAGACAGCCGATCTCCCCAAGAAGGTATACGAACTTACCAATGGTGGAGCCCAAGCCGTCATCGTCACAGCAGGAAATGTCAAAGCATTTGCCCATGCCGCGGAGATGCTGAAAGTGGGCGGAACCTTATGCTGCGTGGGCATACCACCAGAAAAGGGCCATATCGAGACACAGATCACCACTATTGTAATCAAAGGTCTGCATATCACCGGCAATCTTGTGGGTTCTCTCAAGGAGTGCCTGGAGGCTGTAGACCTTGTCCGAAGGGGGATAGTGAAGCCCAAAATCCAGATTCGGCCTTTCAAGGACCTGCCCGCCGTATATAAAGAGCTTGAGAAGGGTGATGTTGCGGGACGGATCGTACTCAAGGTCGCACAAGACGAGAATTGAACATGTTCTTAGTCAGAAGCTAGCATTTTCACCACATATCAATGAATGCATGTAACATATACTGAATACTTGAGGGGTATAAGAGTGGAGTGTTCCAGTGTAAAGATAAGCCATAGGCGATCCAAAGACGCCAGCGAAGAGACTTGTTCAAGAAATATATGAGAATTTACATGATGATACAGGAAGAAATATTTTTTGGCATTCCAATAAGATTTTTATATTAGTGAGTTGTTCGTTGTTTAGGTATTTAGCTCTAGGGGAGTGGATTGAAGTATTCGGTGAAAGTCGAGGTAAATATTAGTATCAATCATTATTTAGGTGGACAGCACCAACATAGAACAGTGCATCATCATCAGTTACTTATCACGGACCCTCCTTTACTATCTGACCTAGTATCTCCATCTGAAATAGCTCCTATATATTGCAACTTCGCACATATGGCTAGGTAGTTCGTAAGGAGTTGTAGTCATAGAAAAGTGAAGCCGGATATTACAGGTGGACGAAAAGCAGCCCCAGTATCCCATATATTGTCATCACAGGCCGTAAGTCGAGGACAGTAGACTGTTTATGGCGATGGTCACCCTCAGTTGATACATTCCTATAGGAGGGGGAAAGGAGTCTCAGTATACAAGTAAAAGGGTCTTGGAGTGCTTAATACCCTTGCTCCCAGGGTCGCGTTATATAGTATAGTGTATATAGATGCTTTATAGGGATGCAACAGAGACTTTTGGAATATTTTTATATCTACTTCCGGAAATCATCCAGGCTGTATTATAAACCGTTAGTGAGTCTATGTCTTAGCGCTTCAGTTCCGTACAGAAATATCACGGTGTACAGCTAACGTATTAGTCTACATCCTATGTCGTAACTTAGATTCTGCCTCGAAGAGGGGTTACAGCCATGAAGCAAATTAGTTTTTGCGCAGAGACCGTTGTTTTCTGGAGGATTTTAGTTAAGTCCGGTCGTATCTCCTGTTCTTGGGACACAATTTTCGTGGTAGATTCAGATTGTATTGGCACCGTGCTGTCTCACAATGGCAGCAGCTGCTGCAGTCAACGTGTATATATATGTTACTATACAACGTCTTCTCACCCTACATATAACACAGCTACAAGTTCAAGCGCCCAACACGGATACAAACAAAGTTAGATGGGAATTACTAACTATTAGTTATTTCTTTGCAACCAAACGATGAATGTTTAAGAAGGTCACCTTTCGGATATAACCACTGTTATCTGCGTTCTTGAGACGCTATATGAATTAATGATTAACTAGATGCTAGTTTAGAACTAATTTAGTTCAAGTAGTTCATAGATGGAACATTTATATAACACATCAATGTGGCTTAAAAGAAACCATATTCTCATCAATAATTCCCCCCGAGATTTTCTGCTATTATCATGCTTTGTTCAGCTGGAGCCAGGACGTTTTTGGAAGAAGCAGATCAAGACTCCTCGTTATTACGCATATACCCGGACCACCTCGAGTAAAATCTCGCAAAGACTTGTACCATCGACTTAGTCGCCATGAAGCTCGTAATTGGTGGATCTACCGGCCTTGTCGGCACCGAACTTACTCGCCAGGCTCTTTTGCACACGGCTGTTACATCCGTCGTGGCCCTCAGCCGGCGCGAGACCCCCGTACCAGCAGACGCCGGATCAAGCTCCGTGAAGTTGACATCGGTCATCTGCGACGACTTTGAAAGTTACTCTGACACCGTCAAGAAGGAGTTGCAAGATGCGGACGCATGTATTTGGTATGAACCTTCCCATTATGCTTATATGGCTAGTTTCGGAAAGCCTTTAGCATTTTAAGCCTTCTGTGCCTTTTCAGCACATGGCAGGTTTCGATCCAAGGGTACTGTTTAAAGGATAAAATCGCTCACCATGAAGCAGGACCATTGCTGTGACACCATCGAAGCTCAAGTCCATGCCGTTCGAAGATATAAGCAAGATTTGCAGAGACTACGCCGTAACGGCGATCAAGACTCTCGACGGGCTCCGACCTAACCAAAAGCAACCGCTCCGGTTCATCTATATGAGTGGTCATTTTGCCCCACGCAGCGCGGCCGAAGTGCCAAAAGAACTCATCGACAACGATCTAGCTAGCTACGGGCTACTACGGGTATGTCTCAACCAGCGGAACTCGTGGGGGGGCCGGAAACCCCCCACTGACCAAGCGATAACTAAAACTGTCTTTAGGGCGAGGCCGAGTCAAACATCCTCGCATACGCCGAACAGTCTAACGGAGCTGTGCAGGCTTGTGTCGCTAAGCCCGGGATCATAGATTCCCCAGGCAGGGAAAAGCGAACGGTTCCTGGGGTGCCGAATATTGAACTCTGCGACATCTCGGCAGCACTGTTAGATCAGGTTGTCAATGGATTCGAAAAGAAGGCACTGAGCAATGAGGACATGATAAAGGCTGGCCGAAAAGCTTTGGCAAAGCAGAAGAAACTCTGAGGGGTTTCGTGTAGGTAACAGGACGCATTTGCTTGGATTTCTTGACTGCTGTCCGTATCGCTGAGTACATGAAGTAATTCACACTCCAATATCATGCTGCTATACTAGGTAGTTTGGAACAGTACCATTTATTTACGTTGACATCTTCGTTATTTTACCTCTATCAGAACACTCTACTTAGGGCTGCCTACTCATGTGTCAGACCAAGGTTTGCCTTATGAGAATACGTATCCTCATTTCCCGACTCGGACTCCATGTATTCAAAATGAACAATGGACGGGAGAAGAAAACACCATGGTTGTACGGCCCCGTGTCACTTGTAGCACCAATACTCATGATCACACTTGTCAAGAGGTGAGTAACAGTGCATATGACGGGGTACAACTTCTATGACAAGTCAAGGCTGCAGGCTCCCGCCGGCCAGCCGACTCGACCATTGGAGTATCTATAAAAAGAAAAGAAAAGAAAAGAAAAAAACCACTGCAACCGGCCGCTCGGCAGTCTCAGTTAAATCGACCTGTCAGATTATGTATTTGTTTCGAGAGCCTGATGGTCCTCAACAGATGCGAGGCTGTTGTGACTCATACACTTACACGCATCGCAACACAGTCGGCTGTCCCTCCAGTTCAATCTATGCATATTCGTGTTTTTGACGCTTAAGTAAACATACCCCCTTTCCATCGTTGCTACAACCCCCATATAACAAGCACGCTCTCACTCAGTGTATTATCCCATCAAGACATATTCTAAAGACCCCTTAACGGTGAGAAGAAAAAATTAGCAATATCAGCACCTTACTATCTGGTCCTTACTAAGCTGGTAGGCCATGAAGAGGTTTAAGGCAGGAATGAAGTCTCAACAGGCAAACATCTCTCCAACCCCTTGCACGTTTATACAAGCCATATTGACTTTCTAGATGCCGACCTCATGGCATGAATGGGTCGGTCTGCTCGATCTGTGGAGGAATGGCTCCGTCGTCGAAGCACGCCATCTGACACTACAATGAGCGGAAGGCACCGCAACTGGAGCGACTATCGGATATAGTCAGCAAGCATTTGGGGTTCTCGAAGTCTGCGGATGCCTTCCAAAATTCTAGGCACTGCTTAGGACGTTTAGCCTACCATGTCCGAGCTCCCAAGCAGGTTTTCGAGGATGCATCTACCTAGACTTGATCATTTATTTGACGAGTATCATGTCTAACCTATCCAGTTAGTCCAAAACCTAACAACCCGCGGCCTAATCGACCGCAATACGACGCTTTCCAGTGTGCTCGTACGCATGCTGCCCTTCAGGGATCCGAGGTTACCTGAGTATCAAAGGTCCTTAGATGCCTTGAATAAAAAAGTTCGAAATCCTCAATCGAGTTCGTGAGCGTTATAGCAGTAGTAAATTTTTCAACCCGAGCGTCCATGCAGAAATACACGTCTTAGGGTTAGAGCATTTCTACCAGGGTCAACGCATGTTTGTTGACAATGACAAGTATATCGGGTGCAACAAATCTGCTTGTTATTGCTGTCATCTCTATTTTCGACATCACCCATTTTCAGCCGGTTGAGCCTCCCCGAGTCCTACCGTAATGTCTACCCAAACTGGGGATGTACCGGCTTTGGACCGGGCCACTGAAGATCCGCGCTGCATACCACAGCGGGACTTGCTCATTAAGATGCGGGAACCGATCACACTAGGTAGATGCTCTTGACCAGATATCCCGGCAGGCAAACCCGTTCAAATGGCTTGCTGATTCCGAGACCGGTATTACAATATCGACGCTAGATTTGAGCCTAGGTGCCGAGGTTATCAATGTTGGTGAGATCCCCTGAGTTCATGAAGTTTCTTGACAAGAAGCTGACATTGCCCAAATACCAAGGCCTTGACACTAGCAACGAACCCACGATTAGGTCCCTATTTTGATACCGACTCATCATCCGAAAGAACAGCATAGGTTTGCCTTATAAGCTTCTTGATGATTGTGCTAGAGACTATAGCTACGACTCTAATGGGGGAGCTACTTTGTAGATAGCCCTGCCTGGAACGGCTCGATGGTATCCGCGATAGCTACAGCTGGGCTATCATTACTAGTTTGAGACCGTTGAGACGTGAAACATGGATACGATACGTACGAAAATTAGGGGTTGATTATTCGTGAATATGTATACCTACCTACATAGTCAAATGGATGAGCGTCTGTCGTCCAAACTACCTACGTCTCAAAGTGACATCGATATGCGGCACGCGCTTCAACAGTTCATGAAGACTTTTTGCTCTTCGCCATCCACTCTTCGTCGAGTTGACGATAATCCTCAGGCCCGTACGGGTCCGATATCTCCGCCAACCAGCCCTTCTTTCGATGGGGGTTCAAGCCCAGATCACGCTGGAGCAGGTCCAGATACGGCACCGCATCGAAGATAAAGTTGGGGTTCTTGCTGCCCCAGTCCGTCGGATAACGCCATTTCCCCCAGCGGTTGTAGAGTAGAGTCTCGTACTGCAGCTTCCGCAACGAGGCCTCGTCGTCGAGCGCGGCCGCGGGATCGATCGCCAGCTTTCCGCTGAAGTAGGCGCTGACCCAGAGACCGCTGATCTGCGCGGTGATCAGGTTGCTGAAATTCGATACCATCCCGACGAAGGCGACGTCACGAGTCCGCAAAAAGCGCGGAGATGGTGGCACCAGGAAATGGTACAGCATGTAAGGAGTGAGGGGCTTGCACGGCGTCACCTCGTCCTCGCTGCTGATGCCCTTCTGATCGGTCAACGGCACATAATGCCTATTCCACACCGGCTGCCGCTGGAGTCTCGGGAAACGCCGCAGTATTTCTCCATCAGCCTGCAGCGTGAGCTCGTGCTGATTGGCAAGATCTTCGGCTGGCGCGTTGTGCGACGGCTCGTGAGGGATTCCGAGTTCCCTCTCGATGCCCTCGGGTAGGAACTTCATCGGCGGCGTGTGCTTCCAGCCCGTGTTCGCGAGCAGCACATCGGATTCGAACGCGGTGCCATCGGCAAGGTGTACCTTACCCGGACTCAAGTGATCGATTTCGCCGACGTGAACATCGACCATATCACTCTTCACGAGCTCAAAAATGTCCTGGTCGTAGTTGAGGATGCTGAAGCTGGCGCCTGTGAACATGGCCTCGGTCCAAGGCTTCAGCTTGGCAGTATCCGGGTGTGCATCGTACTTATTCAACGCCACCACGTCGCCGCCCAGGATTTTCCAGAAGGTGTCGACAATGAAACGACCAACGGCGGTAGAGTGGAAGAAATCTCGAATACCGGTGTAGCCGTCGGCCCAGCCCCAGATGCAAGGGCTGAACCAAGTTAAGAAACGGATATCTGCGAGCATGAGTTAGAATGGAGGGAGGGAGAGCCGAGAAGCAGGCCGACAATACATACTAGCGAGCTTTTCGATCCATTTCTTCAAGGGTGTGACGTAGGGGGGCGAGATCCAGCAAGGTCCATGGCCGCTCGCTACGCTCTCAAGTCAGATCATGCTTTCTCATGGGGGGAGGTCTTGGTCCCTACGTACATCGGATGACCCAGTTGACCTTCACACCAGCTGTCGCATAGGCATAGACGGCGTCCCAGGCGAACTTGGTGCCGCCAAATACCGTGACGGCCCGCGAGGTTGTCAAAGTATCGCTGTTTTGCTGGAATTCTTTGCCGTGGAATATCCTGCCGCCAAACGTTTCTTGACCGTCAAAGTGTGGCAAGAAGGCTTCGGAAGTGAGCCCCGTCGCAATGATGAGCCGTCTCGCGTAAACCTTCTTCTCGTCTTGCCCCAGAGCCGCAACCGTCAAGATCCAGCCTCCCTCGGCTGTGTCTTGGTGTTCCGCACACAGGACTTTGGTCTGTACACGGATGAACCCGGCAATGCCAAAATGAGACGCGTACGCCTTGAGGTAGGCATTCATGCTCTTCGCCGGGACATGGCGGCCAGGCTGGACATCGAACTTGTCGCTGCTCATGGGGAAGTCAGGATATTCATATGTGCCCAAGAGGTTGTTGCTCTTCAGTCCGGGATACAGGCGAGTATCAGCCCACGTACCACCTAGCGAAACTTGGCTGTCGAAAATCGCCAGCGAGCAGCCGGGCTGCGTGCGGTGGAATTGCTGGGCCGCGGCCAAGCCATAGCATCCTGGTGTACAACGATGAGTTTCATTGCCTTCCACGATTGGGCCGGGACGAAGAAGAGAAAAGGAGAGGGGAGAACGTACCGGCGCCAACCACAACGCAGTCGAGTTCCTCCATGTTTCACGGTGTGCTCGCACTCATCGGCGTTCTGCGAACCTATGCCGTGCGCTCGGGCGGTATGCGACGCGAGGAGGCAGAGCAATTGGGAGCTGGGCAGGAAAAACCGCACGCCCGCACGCAGACGCAAGTCGTGGAAGCCGGGCCAGGGTTTATTAAGAGGGCTCAGACACTGGCCAGGCCTGTTCATCCTTTTTATCCCTGGCCTTAGGATGCTTCGGGCATAGCCTTCCCCTGTCATCACCTAGTGTAGTAATGCCCAGGCTGGTATAGTAATAACTGGCTAACCCTGGAGCCTCTGCGTGCGTATCCCTTCCCGTTAACACCCTATAGAATGCACGCATCCCGGGCCGGGAAAGTGCAGAATCATCAAACGCTCCCAGTTTTGGACTATCCGACAGGGGTTGTATGCAACAGCCTGACCCTGGAAATTGTACCGTAGCAGCGTACCGACTTACCTAGTACCTCAAGGAGTGCCGGCAAATAGGAGCGGTCCCTGGTGTTGCAGCCGATAAACATGATTGCATGTGGGATGTGGTGTAGTATAATACAACCCGTGTAGCGTCAGGTAGGCTGGTCTATAATACCGAGAAAAAAAGAAAGAAAACGTTCTGATGTCGTATCAGGTAGGATTTTCAGATGGCAAAGCTTTTTCCCTCGGTATACCGTTTTGTCGGGATTGTGTCTATGTCTGTTCGAGCAAGCCTTGTGGTGCTTTGGAGGGTCCAGCATATCTAGTAATCTCCCCCCTTAAGCATGGCCTTCATGTTCTCTCCTTCAAGAGATTAGCCCGTTTAGACGTCTACTGAATTCGACCTGAATTCGACTCTCCCGTCGACCGTTTCTCTTCCGTCGTTCGTCATGTCGTCCAGTTCGCAAGCAGACTCAGCCGCTACGGCCGCTGCTGCACAAGCAGCTCTGCTTCAGTTCGTGACAGAAGACTGGACGCTCTTCTCGGTCGGAATAACCTTTACCATACTAAGGACATATGCTCGAGTCAAACAGGTTGGCTTTAGGGGTCTCCAGGCGGACGATTACTTTGTGTGGGTCGCAATGGTCAGTGCCGATGGCTTCGAGAACACAGAACTCCGATCACAAGTGGTTTTATTTGATGCTTAGACTCGTTCCGCTACAGGTATTCTATGCTATCGAAACGACTCTAGCCTACTCGGTTGGCGCCGTAGCGCAAGGATTGGCGAACAACGGCATGACGGATGCGGAGCGAGTAGCCTTGGACCCCAATAGCCAAGAATACCATTTGAGGTACTACATCGCATCTCTAAGTTGGTAAGCCTCTCGCTGATTCGAATGCTTCTCAGGGTTGTCGGTTCCAAGATCCAGCTCGCAGGATGGTCGACATATTGCGCTCTGCTATGGTCACTCAAGACGTCGTTGTTGATATTTTACATACGATTAACGGTAAACGGGAACCCCCTATTTAAAGCTCATAATCTGTGGCTTTCAGATTCAGATGCTAAATATTTTACAAGGAGGGCTTGAGCTCGAGTTATACCGTTCGCATATACGTTGGATTTGTCTTTCTTGGTACCAGTTGGTTCGCCGCGATGATGACCCTATTTTTGGGCTGCCGTCCTTTCCATAGGTACTGGCAGATCAACCCCGACCCTGGTGGTAAGTTATCATCGTGCTCAGAGATTTCTACAAACACCATATATAACTAATCCGCGATCAAAGATGTCTGTCAGCCTGCTGTTGCTAGTCAGATAGTCTGGGTCTTCTGTGCCATGAATGTAGTCACCGACCTTTACCTCATATCCATACCCATACCTATGCTGTGGAAGTCCTCTCTAAAGCCTCTGAAGAAGGTTGGGTTGATTTCACTTTTCAGTGGTGGCTTCTTCATTATAACTTGCGCCTTGATACGCGCCGTCCTCATCGTTACAGTTAGTGCTCTGTCCCTATCCTATATCGTCTACCTAGCCAGTATGCTAATAATTCCCATTAATTCAGGATCCGGTGAATGGAGCTCAACTGGCTGGGTCATGGGCTGTTCGAGAAACCTTCGTTTCCGTCATCACGACAAACCTCCCGATGGTGTTCCCTCTTGTCAGGTCGCTACTTGCACCTATCTTCGGCAGTCTCGTATCATCGGTACGCAACACGAGTAACAAGAAATCGACGGATAAAGGGTCGAAAGGCCTCATAACATTTGGTGGCGGAGGGGATGACGGTTGGCGCCACCGCGGACCAAGTACGGCAAATCCGATCACCGAGCTCACGTATAACGAGAGCGAAGAACGCATATTAAACCAGGGGAACATCAAGATGCAAGATCTCAGCAATGACTCCAGCATTGACCGCTCACAGAGCCGCAGCAGCAACATAAGGAAAGACGTGCACGTGGATGTGACATCGGTACCTAGTAGCGATGTGCGCCAGGAATCCAGGGGAGAAGGCAACTATGCCTTTGCTAGCGGGCCAGGGCGGGCAAGTTAATTAATCTAGCTATCTACGTTCCTGAGTAGATAGTGTAGGTGGTGTACAAAAGTCAGTCGAGCCATTCTTGTGTTTTAGCCATATGAAGCAAAACAAAACAAATGAGGGTATGAATAAACATAGAAAAGCGACCTAATACTAAACAACGTCTCATCAAATTAAATAGTCATCGCCGTCCTCTCTCCAAAGTTCCTCCTGTGGTTTAACCCCTATACTGATCCTCTCGTGGAGTGCAACTCCATACGGCTGTCATGACTGTTGTGAGTTGACTAACCAAGAGGTAGTTTTTATTACGTGGTGTTCATGCTTATTAGTTTGTTTACAATACAACTAATAGTACATTATCAAGCCAGTGACACATCGTGAAGTCTAGGAGTTATCAGCAATATGGTTCTATCACTGGAATAGAGCAACCAGCTTGCTAACACCGTCAACACGCTACCTGTAGGAAACCATATTAGGTTACCTAGGTATTAACCTAGTATATAGGTAGTGTGCCTTTATGGCGACCTATTTCAGCCTCAGCACAGATGAAGTTTTCCGTGACACTTAGGTAGACAACTCTTTTATTCCGGTCGGGCGTGTTTCTGGTTGCTCACCTCCGGATCCTCGAATTGGGCCGTCTCCCGCCCCACTGCTCCGGGTTTTCCGGGTTCATGGCGGTCCCACTACGGTTGACCATAGCTTAAAGTTGGAAAAAACTATTTTTTTACTAGGGCTACACCAAAACTACTAGTTTAACCCCAGTAACTACTAGTTATTGCCAACTGTCAGCAATAAAACACAGTATGCAGCCATGTCGGCGATGAAATCTGGCGCTGTGGCCATGTCGGCAATGAAATTCAGTATGCACCTATTGTCAGCGATGAAATTCAGTATATAGCCATGTCAGCGATGAAATCTGGTATGCCACTGTCGGCAATGAAATCTGGTGTTGCAGCCATGTCAGCGATGAAATCTAGTGTTGCAAGTGCAGCCCCTGTTAGCGATGAAATCTGGTATTGTAGCCACTGTTGGCGATGAAATTTAGTATGCTACTGTTAGCAATATTAGCAGACTAGCAGGTTAACTTTGCTAACTACTAGTTTGTATTTATATTAAATTAGCTTTTTTTAACGAAAGGCATTGCTTGGCAGCAGGCTTTAATGTTGCCGGCGCTTTTGTTACTAACTACTAGTCTAGCTGCAACACCAGATTTCATCGCTGACATAACCGCAATACTATATTCTATCGCTAACAGTGGCATACTAAATTTCATCGCTGACAATAGGTACATACTGAATTCCATTGCCGACATGGCCACAACACTAGATTTCATCGCCGACATGGCTGCATACTGAATTGCATCGCTGACAATAAGTGCATACTGTGTTCTATTGCTGACAGTTGGTAACAGCTGAAAGTCCAGATAAAGGTTAGCATAATCAGTGCATTGGGGTAGGCCTAGTCATTAAGAAATAGTTTTTTCCAACTTTAAGCTATGGTCAACCGTATCCCACCGCAGGTCCCTTTCGTTTATGACTAACCTAGGATATGCCCAGGGTAAAACCCCCTCCCCCTTGCTTGTCTCCGCTAGTCGTATGTTTCACCTTCCTATCCAAGTAATGAAATCAAAGCTCAGGAATCTATTCCGTACACTAGGATTTTGTGCGTTATTTCCCTCTCACATTCTGTGCTATGCTTTGCGGACGCCAAAGACGTGGGATGTGGGATTTACATATGTAATAAGTCTTAGCTTTCATAAACCCATAAGATAACGTCCATAGTAGAGCAGGGGTCATACAATCCAAGTATGAACACTCAATAGAATCATACTACAGGTTAGTTGGTCATCAACAAAGATATAACCGAAAGGGTATATATGTTTCAGTGTACCCAGGATGAGAATGTATTACCTACCATACGTGCTAGCTTCTTGATCAATGCTTCACTTCAAACACGAATTCACATGTAACTAACTAACCTTAGGTAGTGTACAAGGTCCCTTACGGAGACACTCGGAGAATAATAAATAAAACATCGCGAACGCTTGTCGCTATCTACCCATGTATGTACATAGTTTCCGTGAACTACATATTGCTTGTCCCAGGCTAACAACCACCGCTCTATACACCAGATATCCATCACCATTGGTTGGGCGGCGCTGGATCTCATCTCCCACTATGTCTCAAGCTACACTAACCGTTAGTTTTCACCGATGGCATCAGACTAGCGAGTTTATCGGGAGTGATAAATGATGGGATTCTGTACCAGATTTCTCCTATCCAAGGTCGACTGTCATCTTAGCTTCCTAGACGTTGGAAACGTGTTCTATACCTAGGTAGGGTATGATGAAGCCGCATGCAAGCCGAGCCACGTCCGCGTCTGCGTCTATTACTTTGATATCGTGAGATGAAGATTGCCGATGTGCATGCATCCGTGCCTCGCGCCCAAGTAACTTACTAGGTAGCTCAAAATTTCCACTCTCGAGATCTCCATCCATCCCGGCGGGATCGCGCACCGACCACTGTACCACGAGGAGCCACGATGCGTTCCCACCCGTACACCCCGCCCCCTGCGCTCCCACCACTGCTCAGCGATCTCTCCGCGCACCTCCAGACCGGGGACCGGAAGGCAGGTAGCAGGATGGGCCACCACGAGGTCCCATCGTCAACGGAGCTAGATCCGGACACGAGCCGGCTGTTGCCGCCGAAGCAGCAGCAGCACCGGCCGCACCGCGTGCGCGTCCAGGGCAAACTCGCGATCGTGAAGAGCGTGTCCGTCGCGAACCTGAAATCCGCCGACGCGCTATCCCTGCCCCGGGACGGCGATGCGCGGTCGGGTTCTGGGCCGAGAGGGCGAGCAGGGCGGCGCCGGCGGAGCTTGGACGACGGGAGCGACGCCGAGGACCGTGAGGTTGCCGCGCGGGACAAGCAGCTGAGAGGGTACGGCATAGGTGGAGCAGGAAACATCCGTAAGTACCTAACTACCTATCTACCGGAGAATTTCCCATTAATAAATACCTACCTAATCACGTATTATATCTTCCACACGACTTCAGGCCGCCCCACAGACGTGATGGGTGGTCCCTCGCCGACCTCAGGATCTCTGTCGTGGCTCTTCGCGCGACCCGGCTCTAGTTCCGGTTCCCCTCCCGCTGCTACTGCACCACTGACCCCGGATTCGGAGAGGAGGAGCAGGAGGAGGTGGGGGGCCACCGACAGCTTTCTCAACCGGGGCGGAGACCGCAAGAGGAGAGGTATACCAAAGCCTGCTCACCCCTGAGACTCCATACACGGACACACACATGGCTTGATAATTAGGTAGATATGATCAGGCATCAATTGAGAGCTATGCACCGGAAATGAGGTGTACTTACCTAACCTAGGATATCACCTCGTGGCATTCTAAACTAGAACTTTCGACACAAAAACAGCCCGGATTGCGTTTCCTTCTTGTGAGGTCGAAATTGTTGGTAATATAGGTATTAGCTAGGAGCAACAGTAGTTGGAGAACACACAGTTCATCTGTTGCCGGTTTGGAACAAGGCTACTCAGTGACGACAGCTCTGCGAGACGGGGAGACGCAGGGTAAAATAGGTATGGAGGAGTCGTGAGCGTCCTAAGACATCTGGTAATTGCTCTGTATGATAACTATAATATGTAACCTAGCCGCTTGCCTTGCATCTTTCTCAGTCCCTTGCGCATCAATTTACTCACCTCACATACATACCTACTTCGTGAAGGTATATAGTATAAGATGAATTAGTCCAACACCCTATAACCTTTTGTTTTTATATTTTCCTATAAGAGGTTGTATTGAGCGAGTCTAGAACAGTGTAAACTAACTCAGAAGACTCGGTTCTGTGTATTGATCATTAATATGCTAAAAAGCAATATTGCCGTGAAAGCACATAAAAACGATATAGCAAGGCTGGAACTAATTCGGTAAGAAAAGGAAAGCGAGGAAAGGAAGCGAATGATAGGGTATATTGTGGTAGTTGTAAGAATGATGCAGAACTCTCATACAGCCAGTACTCGCAAGCTAATTATAGTGGACCATGTTACACCCGACCAGAACATAGAGGAGGTTTGGCGACCGATTTGTTGGGTTCACCTCTGTTACGGTTATAGGTAACAGTTACAGAGAACAATACTCGGGTCCACGAACATTTACCAATATCTTACCTCATTAGGTACATGCGGGGGATACAGTCAATTAACCTTATACCTCTATTTCACACGTCTATGTCTTTCATTAGAGTAAAGCAGGAGATAAACGAAGTTGGCTTATTAGCAGGAATCTCGTCTTCTAGGTTAGGTAGATTAGCCTCCTTTTTTTTTTCCCTTTCTGGTTCTACTACTACTTTGGTTTTCACGCCTCGTTCAATATCTAGAGTCAAATGTTTCTTACCTACGATACTTTTAAAGCCCCTCTTTAGTTAGCGGGTGTATCCGAGTCAGAAGTCCGGAGTCTCGACTTTTCCCTATGGGCGTTACCCACAACAGCGCTTTGTCCAACTCTTAACCTAGTAACCTAAGGTTAGGTTAGTAGTGAGCAAAAAAAAAAAGGTGGCAATCTCCAATGGGATAAATTTGGAAACTGACAATAAAAGACGAAAAAATGAAGTGTAGGTAAAAGTACATTAAACAACTCCTACTTTCATTCACTAAAATAATTGGTTACTCTATTTACGTAATTCCCCTCTTCAGAGAAAAACGGCTAATAATTCATTCTATTTGATTTTTAACTATCAAGTAGGTAGGTACTTAGGTAGGTTAATTATTTTTGTAATTCCCGGATATAACTCCGGTGGGTGAGGATGAAGATTAGATATGAGTCGTCTTGTAGTAGGTAGAAGTGGGTTAGACGAAACGGGGTAATCGACGTCAAAAGAGACAGAAAGAAAAAGAAGAGGAAGAAGAAAAGAAAGACGCTCTAGACTTCCTTGCTTTTCTTTTTTCTTCTTCTTTTTTTCCTTCTCTTTCTCCCGTCTTACACACACGCACACACATACATTTATTACATACATTTGATACAAGGTCAGCCCTGACCTTACCTGCCACATTGAGTCATCACCACAGGGAGAGCGGAGTTGTATTAGGTAGTTGTCGCTGGCGTCTGACACTGACTTCCTTAGGTTAACTAACTAAGTAACTACCTACCTAACTACATATCTCTGTAGCAGTATTAGTATGCTTATCTAGGTTAGCCAAAAGCGATCTAACCTTAGGGAGTTTTTGGTTTTCAATTTTCTGTGTTCCAGATTCTTTTAGTAACACAAGACTCTCTCTCTCTCTTCCCTCTCTCTATCCCCTCAGCCTTTGTCCCCATTTATTATCGTTGAGCCTCCCCCGCCTCCCCCCTTGCGTTGCGGCATAATACCGAGGAACAGAGTCCGAGGATCTCTAAAGAAAGGTATAAAAAAGGAGGGAAAAAAGAAAAAAAAAAGAAAAAAAGAAAGCAATGTTACAGGATCCGGCGCCGGCGGCGCAACAGCCCGATGGCAATGAATATCTCCCCAATTCTAGGGAGCCGGAAGATGTCGAGAAGGCAGCCGGCCCGAGCCACGTCTTGGGCGCAGGCGCCGACAAGCTAGGGGTGCTGCGTAGGCTCGTGCGGAAGGCCATCACGGCCGGGCCGGTCGAGGAACGGGGCGTGCTGCCCGTGCCCCTCGAGGAGCGGACCTCGACCAAGTATTCGAGTTACTTCTCGATATGGGCCTGCATCAACATCAACCTCTTACCGTGAGTGTCTGACTGAGATGGAAAAAAAAAAAAGAAAAAGAAAGGCTTTTTGCTGACCAATCGATTTTGTAAAGTATAACTTTCGGCTTGCTGGGGAGCTCGACGTTCGGCCTGGGCCTCCGGGACTGCGCCCTCGTCATCTTGTTCTTCTGCCTGCTGACCGCGGCCATCCCGGTGTACCTCGGCACGCTGGGCCCCAAGACGGGGCTCCGGCAGATGATCCAGGCCCGCTATTCCTTCGGGCGCTACCTGGTGTCGATCCCGGTGGTCCTGAACCTGGCCACGCTCACGGGCTTCTGCGTCGTGATATGCGTCGTCGGCGGCCAGTGCCTCTCGGCCGTCACGGGCGGCACCCTCTCGCCCGATGTCGGCATCGTCATCATCGGCCTTCTCGCCATGGCCGTCTCCTTCTGCGGCTACTTCTTCCTGCACAGCTACGAGAAGCTGGCCTGGGTCCCCGCCATCATCGCCATCGTGATCGTGACCGGGTGCGGGGGGTCGCATCTCAGCAAGCAGGCGCCCACCGAGCCCGCTACGGCAGCGAGCGTGCTGAGCTTCGGGGGCGTCATTGCCTCGTATATGATCCCATATGCCACTCTTTCGTCCGATTTCACGACGTACCTTAACCCCAAGTTTCCGTCGTAAGTAGAATTGTATCTTTTCACATTCTTGCCAGCACCGGGACGCGCTTAACACATATACAGTTGGAGACTCTTCTTGTACGGCTATGCGGGCTTGGTGGTTCCGCCTGTGGTAAGTGACCTACCCCCTAATTTCCTACTTTCAACTCCCCCCCCCCCCTCCCTTCCCCAAAACCTCTCTGAGGTGAACATCATATGCGCCACAACGGTTTTAAGGGGGTAAACGTGGACACTAACAGGGTGAAATCCTCAGCTCCTCATGACCCTCGGAGCCGCCATCGGCGGGGCCATTTCCAACGTCCCCGACTGGCAGGCGGGCTACGACTCCACGGCCGTAGGCGGGGTCCTGGCGAGCATGGCGTCGCGGGCGGGCGGGTTCGGGGAGTTCCTCGTGGTGGCGCTCGCGTTCACGATGCTGGGCAACATCGCGGCGACCATGTACTCGATCACGCTCAACTTCCAGATCCTGGTGCCGCAGCTGGTGCGGGTGCCGCGCTACGTCTTCTCCGTCGTAGTCACCGCCGTCGTGGTCCCCGTCAGCATCCGCGCCGCCGGCGACTTCTTCGCCAACCTCGAGAACTTCATCGCCGTCATCGGGTACTGGTCCGCCGCCTTCTCGTCCGCCCTCATCACCGAGCACGTCGTCTTCCGCCGCTGCCGGTACGACACGTACGACCCCGAGATCTGGAACACGGCCTCGCGGCTGCCGCTGGGCGTCGCCGCCCTCGGCGCCTGCGCCCTGAGCTTCGTCCTGGTTGTCCCCTCCATCGCGCAGGTCTGGTTTACGGGACCGATCGCGCAGAAGGCGGGTGATATTGGATTTGAGTTGGCGTTCGTGCTCACGGCTGTTTTCTATATACCACTACGGACATTAGAGAAGAAGCTTAGCGGGAGATGAAGGTAAAGAAAGTACTGGGACTGGGATATTGATTTGTGCTTATAGAGACAGACAACTTAGGTTATTCGATATTAGAGGACCTAGGATTTGGATATGCATTGTGGAGTTCTGATTAGATGTCCATATGGAATCCCTCTCCCCAATCCTCCCCCGGATCGACGAGTGCATTCTATTTTAAGTCATCTGATTAGAAGCCCTTAGTATCAAGCGTAGGTTTTGGATCGATCTAGCAATCTGGCTAGGCTTTCTCACCTTGAAACAGGCGGCAATTGTGCTAGTCCAGGATGCATGCATTTTTTTCTCCGTAGATAGGCACCACTTACAACTATGAGGGCTCAACGCTCAAAGTATAGAGGCATGGTACTTAAGCTGAAATAACGGAGTCAACTCACATACATTAGTCGATATGTGGAGGTGGAGACTCAACAACAGGTAGACTAGATTGGTGAGTTGATACAGGGGGGAAGTTTATACGTAACTCCGTCTGTCGGGAGTAACATTGAAAGGAGTTGAAATGCAGGGGGGGGGGGGGGGGGTGTTTGAAAAAAGAACATCTTAACATATACTAGAAGCTTGCGAACCGGGGTTCTTATACCATAGATGTAGCTGACATATATACAACCACCAAATAGTAACCTATTTACACTGCATGTTTAGCAGGTTATCTGTTATATATATATATGTATATGTACATGCGAATTTATATATATCCCATCCCATCCCATCCCATCATCCAGGGCCCCCAGCTCAGATAAATTCAAGATTCAGCTACCTAGCCTGGACTGGACCAACCCGTACCGCTTCACTAAACGGGAACGGTGGAGTTGTGCGAGATGCAAGGCCCATAGGAGGACGACTCGAGCGACTCGGTCGAATTTATGACCGCCTCCCCGAGGGCGGAGGTGCCGCAGCGCAGGCCGAGGACGAAGCTGCCGGCCATGGCGTTGGCCATGTAGGGGCCCGTGTGGGTGTCTAGCAAGATGGGTAAGATCATTAGAAATTAGCCTCAGGACTTGGTCTAGTAGCATGGTAAATGTTTTTTTTTTCGTTTTTTTTTTTCTGTCAACTTACGGTCGTTGGGATAGTTGGCGTTCACGGTATCCGCGCCCAGGTTCGTCATAACCTGCGCGGCGTACTCCCCGTGGGGTACGTGGTATACGCCCGCCGCCGTTCCGCCCAACTCCGCCGCAGCCAACCTGGGTAGGTGAAATCTTCGTTAGCTATCTGGGTGCCTGACATGACACAGGTGCAATACTAATGGGAACTTACCACGCGTAGTAGTCGAAACGCGAGGACCCCCAGCTGCAGGTCCCGGTCTCGCATATATTATTCGGAGTCGGAGCACTGTTCATGTACACGTGTGTTAGTTAACCTGGACTCGTCTGGGTCAAAGGATAGGTGCTTTATGTTTAAAAATGGAAACGGTATTTTCTCAACGGCAAAACTGAGATCGTGTTGTAAATAAAATCTGTATACTCGCCTCAGAATGACCTTAGCCCCCTTATCGAGGAACTGCTGGGCCGCTTTCTTGTAATAAGCAGGATACGTTAGGACGGTCTCCTCGACCCCATTATACGTCTACATAGGTAGTGTACTGTTAGCCACAAGCAAGTAGGCGAAAAGAAGAAAAGGAGCCTAAAATAAACTCACCGTCTGACACGTCTCGTCCCCCGCGCCGAAGCAGTCCGTACGCCCATTATCCGTCGGCGTGAGGCTGCCCCCGTCGTTATGTCCAAACTCGACGACGACCCAGTCGCCCTCCTGGACGGCCTCGGCGACGGCGTCGAAGCGGCCCTCGCGCGTGAAGGAGCGGGCGCTGCGGCCGCCGATGGCACTGTTGCTTACAACGAACTCGGCGCTGTTGAAGCTGTACTGCAGGTACTGACCCCAGCCCTCGGTTCCACTGCCGCCACCGCCCTTAGCCATGGTGCTATCGCCGCACTAATTATAGGGGTCAGCGTTAAATTTGGTAAGGCTGAGTCATCTCAGGGGTTGGGGTTAGGGTTAGTGAAGAGAGAGATGGGTTTGGGAGGATGTGTATACGAGGTAAGGCGCTATAGAGAGCTCTCTTCTCTTTACTGAGGGCGAGGGTATATATCGGTGAAAAGAGCAGCTTACCAGGTGAATCGTGGCCGCCGCCGCTCGAGGCGTATTGGACCTCGCCTCATGCTTCGCAGAGGAAGATGAACTCCAGGGATGAGCGAGGCCCAACACGGGGAGCAGACAGAAGGTGAGAAGGGACGACATATCGGGACAGACAGCTATGTAGCAAGCAAAAGTGATATAATAAAAGAATGTATTTATTCCTCAGGTAGGGATAGAGGTAGAGGAGGAGGAGTAGGCGGATTGACAGGCCTATATATATATCGAGCAGGGAAGGAAGCTATCCACATTAGGATTTTATTTTCCTATGCAAGAGATTGCCCAGGACACGGGGCATTACTTTATATGAATCGGGTGATCGCATGGGGTGCATAGATCTCAGTTATATAGCTATAACAGGGCGTAACTATCCACCCACCCGGTTCGCGTGGCGTCCATCTCCAACCCTTTTTCGGCTTTGTCTCTCTCTCTCCTCCCCTTATTCTTCTCCCCATCACCATTTCAGGGGGGAGGGGGAGGCCAGAACCGCCGTTCGTATACCTAGAAATAGAAACTCTGCCCGATTGGCGGTTTCCCCGTGTTTTCTATTCGGCAATGTAGGTATGTAATTACATCAATGCCAACATTGCAGGCACTTCACACTACATTACGAGGGGGATCAGATCAGATTCCGCCTGTCGGGCCCAAAGTGGAGGGTTGCCAAAAAGGCCCGGTCGCTTGCAAACACGCGGTGCTTGGCCTGTATCCATTAAAGTGGCATGTGGGGTGTGGGTAATATGGCAGCAACATCGTATGTACGCATAGCTAGGTAATGTAAACGCTGCTGTGGAGAAGAAACAAAACGTGCTCCTTCGACGAAGCCTCGAACGGGGACTGTGCCTCCGCCAAGTTTTTTTTTGCAACCTGATCCAGCCCAGCGTCGTAATTGGAATTGGACGTCGGTTCCAGCAGCCGAAGCAAGTGTAAAATGCCACCAATCATCGATTTCCTCTTCCACAATAGTAGACAGAAAGAGGTATTACCTAGTAGAAAGCGGCTGTCGGGGTAGCTATGTTCGAAAAACGCTTCGTCGCTAGAGGGAACGGACAATTCGACGATTCGCTACATCGTAGAGTGTCAACCTGTTATATGTTTATACCTGCCGATTCGCTATTAGTAGGACTATTATAGCGCGGCAAGTATGCGAGGACAATGAGCGGCCTTTGTCCGTGAATGACTGAGAATAACTGCTTGTTAGAAGTATAACGTCAAAATTTTGCCATCTTGGCTCGAAGTATGGCGTCGGATAATCAGGCTCGCCAGATTGGCCAAGTTGTTTCTCTGGACATAGAGCGTGCAATCGGAAACCATCCCATCGGGGATATGTATTGAAATCAGACAAAAGTTGATGCATAATATATGTATATATAAATAGTTGTACAAACTTGATCACTGGGAGTTGTAGGTAGCGTAGCATCAATACTTGACACTAAGGAACTGACTATCTATAAAACAAGGGCCTTTGCTCATTAGTAGCTAAAATCCGCTTCTCTCTGGTTAATAGAAATATCGATAATGCGACGCCAATGTTGGATACGGGTGCGAACTAGTAAATAATTATTAGTGAATATCCAAGCTGCTAAATCATCGGAAATGACAGAGGACTCGGATTGAACATGAAACGAGGAGGGAAGGGGGGAGAGTGGTCTGTGTAGTCATATTTTGGAGCTGGGGGTATTTGTTTGGCTAGGTAAAAAGGGGGGTGTAGGAAGTCTATTATGTACTCACCAGAGATGTCATAGCCGGGCATCGTCATGAGAGCACGTCCAAAGGAGCTGTGGTTATTTTTACCAGCCATAGACTTTATAGCCGCATCGACCTGGTCCATAATGGAGGCAGTCTTCTCGTCGAAGTACAGACCGCAATGCCTCATTTCCTCCAAAAGTCCTAGCATGCCATTAAGATCGCCCCGGCGGTGCCAGTATATCCGGAGCAGTTCGTTATAAAAGGGCGTTGACACTCCGAGGACATAAGACCTCAGACCTAGCTCTTTGATCCGGGGCAAGAGCGTGTACACGAGAGGTGAGGGTGAATGGTACGCCTGGTTTAGGCGACGAAGAGCGAGCAGGAGATAGGCCGGATAGAGGGGGCCGTGGACGTAGAGACTTAACTTTTTAGGGGGCGCGGGATCTTCAGCTTCAGTCGCAGCCTCAGCTTCAGTCGCAGCCTCAGCTTCAGTCACAGCCTCGGCTTCAGTCGCAGGTTCAGCTTTGATGTCGTACGGGGCTTCCTCCAAGGCCTCCTCTACTGAGGTGTCGGCTTCACTCTTAGTTCCGGCTTCGGCCTCAGTATCGGCCTCAGTTTCAGCCTCAGTATCGGTCTCAGTTTCAGCCTCAGTTCTGGATTCAGCTTCGATAGCTGATTCTGCCTCAGCAGTAGCTTCAGTCTCATTATTATCTTGGTGCGCGCCGTCATCTTCCAGCTCTACGTCGTTGTTCCCGAGGCCTAGTCTATCAGGCATGGTAAAGACATCCTTCTCTAAGACATCCCACAGCTCGAAGTCAGTGCTGGCATTCATGATCAGACCTTCAACACGCATGCGCTCGGGGTGTCTCTTGGCAGCTAATTCGATGGTGCGGCCGAAGCTATGGGGCGGGGCCTTCCATCCTTCATCGGAAGCCATCTCCTCAGCGGCGTCGCTCTGGTCGTCGGCTAGTTCCCTTGCGGCGCTTCTGGTGCCCAAGGCCTGGGAGGTGACCTGGTCAAGGGCCTTGCTGGCTGCAGCTCGTAGCTCGGGAGGAAATCGCAGAAGGGCTTTGTTACGGTCTTTGGCAGCTCCGGCGAGAATACTGGGAGCTCTGACGGTGGCAGGACGGGCCTGGCGGGCATCCTGGGCAGCTTGCTGCATGATCAGCATAGCAGATCGGGAAGACTGCGAGGACTGGGCAGCGGGCGGTTCATCTTCTCTGGCCTGGGGCTTGAGGCCGCGAGCCCTGATGTCGGCGAAGATGCGTTCGAAGACCTGACGTTCGGAAGGGGTGATAGTACCGCGGGGAGTTTCCATGGGGACATCTTCCCCAGGCACCTCCGTGGCGAAGGGAATATCGTTGCGCGCCTTGGATCTTATACATGTCGCATGCAAGGAGCGTGCGAGAGTGACCGGCGTCCGTGTCCGTATGCGCATCCGGGGTGGCATGCGGAGGATGGTCCTTGTCTGGTATAGGAAAGGTAAGAACGTGGAAGGCATGGTTGCGATTGCGCCAACTTCATTCAAGACAAGACCAGAGAGCAGAAGCCACGACGACAATGCCACGATGCGTTGCGAAGTTGAAGTTGAAGAACCCGAGATTTTTTTTTATCTTATCAGGTTAAACGATTGTCACATATCGAGTTCTACACTCTACACAGTGCTTATCGATAACGATACCGATAGCTTTAGACTTTAGACTTTAGGATTAGACTTCACAAGCCTGCCTAGACTAACGCATAGGTACTCGGCGGTTAATGACGGGTGGATGAGTACCGTCCGTTATGTACCTGCAGGTGCTCAAATGGTCGACTGGTACTGAGATACATAGTACCTATAGTACTTACATGGTCTTCGACGCGCTGGCGCATGACTTCGCGTTTTAATTGATTTCCATCCCCCGTCCTGGTCGCGCATCATCGAATTCCAGTACTACATAGTACTTTCCTACTACTTACACAGAAGCTGGAATAGAGAATTGTCTCTTCACCTACTCTCTTCATAACCCTATACCGGCCATTTTGCAATCTGCATCTATCTACCTGACCAACGTAACCTACCTAACTATACAACTGTGCATTGAAACCATCCATTGCAAATACTATTTGTCCATAGGCGCATACCACACACATACACACACACATACACGCGCGCGCACACGCGCACACGCACACACAAGCACCATGGCACCCGAACTCAGTGCCTTCGAAGCACGAAGACGAGCCAATGTCGCAAACAATGCGAAACTATTGAAGGAAACAGCAGAGCTGGGGGCCAAGATGCGGAGGGCCACTGCGCCGCCTCCGAAAGCCACCACTGCTACCTCCAAGAAGCGGAAGGCCGCCGAACCCGCGCCGCGCACCCGTGTCATGCCCACCAGACAGAGCGCAAGGCTTGCCGGCGCTGATGCCGAATCTACCGGTATAAAGCACGAGGACATTCCCAAATCGCTGGATATATATGAACCGAAGCGAACGCGGACAAGCGGCGACCTGGTCCTCTCCAAACTGCAAGTAGAAGGCCAGAGATGGTCCAACACCGATGCCCTGGCTAGCTTTTCTCAAGGGGCCCAGCCAGGCCTGCGCACATTCACCGACGACGACATCAAGGACACGGACGACGAGAAGCTTCTCAGTCTGAGGAAGGGGCTAAATGAGCTGAAGCTATATGAGGGATGGGTACCTAACGGTAAGCTAGGAGGAGAGGCTATGGATCACGTATCTCGTATGAATATTAACCACTGTTATGCGTAGACATCAAGATCACACCCGAACGGGTATATGCCCTGACTTTCCACCCTATGAAAGACAAGCCCATTATCCTCGCGGGTGACAAGAAGGGCACCTTGGGTTTCTTTGACGGATCTCAAGAAACGCCCAATTACCCCGAGGATGACGAAGAGGACGTGGATATCCCGCTTCCGAAAATCGGCGCATTCGAAGTGCACAATCGGACCATTTCCTCCATTAAGATCCCTATGTTTGATCCCAACTCCGTCATCACGAGTTCCTATGACTCTTCTATACGGTGTCTAGACCTGCAAACGCAGGTTAGCAGCCAGCTATGGCAGCCTGACGACGACGCCGACGAGCTAGGAATCAGCTGCATCGACATGTCGCCCGAGGCAAAAGACACCGTTCTCTTCTCTACTTTAGAAGGCTCCCTGGGCCGCTTCGACCGGCGCAGCAAGGCCAAAGCCGAGATATGGACCCTGACTGAGCAGAAGATCGGCGGGTTCTCGCTGCACCCGCTGCTTCCGCACCTCGTGGCCACCGCATCCCTGGACCGCACGCTCAAGATCTGGGACCTACGCATGATCACCGGCTCGGGGGACCTCCGCCACCCCGCCCTTCTCGGCGAGCACCCCTCGCGCCTCTCCGTCTCGCACGCGTCGTGGAGCCGCAGCGGCCACCTCGCGACGTCCTCCTACGACGACACGGTGAAGATCTACGACCTCTCGGGCGCAGCCAAGTGGACGAAGCCGGGCGCCGCGCAGGAGATCGCCCCCGCACATGCGATACCGCACAACAACCAGACCGGGCGCTGGGTTACGATCCTGAAGCCGCAGTGGCAGGCCCACCCGGACGACGGCGTGCCCAAGTTCGCCATCGCCAACATGAACCGCTTCGTCGACGTATATGGCGCCGACGGCCGCCAGCTGGCCCAGCTCGACGGCGAGGGCATCACCGCTGTTCCCGCTGTCGCCGAGTTCCACCCCACTCGCAATTGGGTTGCCGGTGGAAACGGCAGCGGAAAGCTGTGCTTATGGATGTAGAACATGAGGCGTGATATGGGGATGGGAGTGTAACGAGATACCAGAGAGCGAGAGAGAGAAGAAGAAGGGGACAGGGGCAGTAGGGTTTTTCATCATGGCATTTTTGGCATGCGAGGTATGATAACGATCTGATCCTGGTCGCCATAAGGTAGTGAGCTATGTAGCTTGGCTAAGCTTGTTTTTTTTTTTGTTCTTTACGTAGGTATAGATATCTGATCTGTTTAGGGGGACAAGGGGGGGAAGAGGGTCGCTTTCCCCCGTATTGATATAGGTATATGCTGCTTTTGCTTTTCCATACCTACCTAGGTACTTACATAGCAGGGGATTGCACCGCATCGCGTGTATTTGTATGATCCTTTTTTTACCTATATAAAGGTTTAGAAACAGGCGATTCTAGAAATGGGGGGTAAAAAGGGAGGGGAAGTCAAAAGGGCCAAGGGGATAGGAGTTCGTCTCGTATTAACCAAGGTATGTGTGTATTGATCAATGTATGTATGTAAGTAGGTAGTGGACCTCTGAGTTTAGTAGGTGCCATGCGAATACCAGACCAGACGCAAAGACGTGAGACAAGGGAGGTTTAAAGAGTAGCATTGGTAGAAAAGAGGATTGAAACAAATGAAGTAAGTTACAATAACCGTGACTTGTCTTTTTGTTTTTATAATGATAGTGTTACGTTATAAAATAGGGGGGGCTACCTAGGTTAGTTGAGTCGTACTTTTATGTGGCTTCTCATGATCCTCCTTTCCCCTTATTTTGTATAATAAAAAATAAAAAAAAGCTCATCTACCACCATACTTCCCCTAAATCCCCGAGTCTATAGGCTACTTACTTATTATCCGAGCGAGTGATGATGAATCTGAGGCCCGAATGTAAGGGGCGCATAATTAGATACTTATCTAGCCTAGCATAGTAAAACCTACCTATGTTGGTTGGGTGGTTGGTTTTGTTCACTTGTAAGATTGGAAGCGGCATATTGCATTACTATATATATACATTTGATAAATTCCTACTTACTAGTAGCACAGGTATCTATCCCGTTCTATCCCATTCCCAATCATCCTAGCCTTTATTATAACACCGCCACCCCTCTTTTCTCCTACGCTACACTGCACTGCACACAACGCAGATACTAGGAGCAAGATCAAGAAAGGGGTGCAAAAGCCCACCGACTCGTTCAGAGGATAAACCAGAGGTAAACCGACCAATACCACGAGGATTGGACCCGATCATTATGTTATGCAGTAGGTACCTATTTACATGGGCTAGGTAGGTAATTGTATTCCAGTAGTAGTAGTAATAGAAGCTATGAAACGCCTTGAGCGCCATAATTTCCTTGTCCATATATATATCTCATAACATCATGACCTCCTCCTCGTCCATCTCGCCCTCGCCCTCGCCCCCGTCATCGTCCCCGTCGATCTGCAAGAACTCGTGCCGCAGAGCCTCCTCGGCACTGATCCTACGTCCCGGATCGAGATCCATACACCGCGTCAGAAACTCGATGGCGCCCCTCTCCTCGTCCGTGAGCGCATTCGTCTTCGGATCTTTGCCGTCGCTACGGCACGTGCTCCATAGCATGATCTTCTCGAACGAGAACCCCTGGATGCCGATGCTGGGGATGTTCGTGTCGAACATGCAGCCGTGCAGCTGGCCCGCCTGCTTCATGCGCTTAGACCCAAAGATGGTGGCGATCTCGATCATGGCCTCGACGTCGTCGGCGCTGTTGAAGAAGGGGAAACGCTTGCACAGAATGGTAAGGAGAATGACGCCCGCGGACCAGATGTCGATCTTGGTCGTCTGCTCGGTGCACTTGAACAGCACCTCGGGCGCGCGGAAGCCGCGCGTGCCCGCCCGGTTGGCCCGGCGTGACGGCCGCGTGTCGTTCTTGGGGTACCCGGGCTGGGGCCCCGCGTGCGCGGAGCTAAAGGCGACGGACTGCTGGAGCCGCTGCTTACGCACCTGGCGGTCCTCGTGGCATAAGCACGGCTTGCAGTCGGTGCCTTCCCGCTCGGCTAGACCAAAATCTACCAAGACGCCGCGCTTCTTCTCCGGGTCGTAGAGAAAATTGGTGGGCTTGATGTCGCGGTGGATGATGCCCTTCTCGTGCACAGCGGCGAGGGCCGTGAATAGAGATCGGAAGTAGACTCGCATGTCGTATACGCTCATATGGGGGTAGTATCGACGGAAGTCCTGATGTCGGAAGTAGGGGAGGATGGCGAGGACTTGGTCCGCATGGCGGAAGGCGGTGATCAGAGGACAGACAGAGAGCGAATCCTTCAGATCATGGAGGAGTTCGAGCTCGTTAAGTATACGGGCGGGTGAAGAAGTGACGTAGATCTTCTTGATGGCGACGAACTTGGGCTTCCGGCGCGCATGGCGAGACAATGGCTCAGGCTTAGCATGTGAGGCGGACCGAAGCGGCGGCGGAGACCACTGGTGGTCCTTGGCGTCTATATCCCACTTGTTGTCGTATTGATGATACTGCATGTCTTCGGCCTTGTAGACGGTCGAGAAAGTGCCTACATAGGGGTTAGTGATGCCGGGGAGCTAGGGTAGCATGTCGGCCGAGCTGCAGTACCTTCACCTATACGTTTGATCAAGCGGTAGTTGTCCTTGAAACCAGGAAATGTAGTCTGCAGCTTCTCCATGTCGTGCTGGACGGTAAGATCTATGGGCTCGTTCTCGTCGGAGGAGTCAGAGTCGCCATCATCATCTGGGGTCTCGTGGCCATCGTCGTCAACCTCGTCGTCTAAGGGGTCGTCGTAGTCGTCATCGGCGCGTTGGGTGTGGCTCTGCTGGGTAGATGCATCGTCTAGGGGTACTTCATCTTCGTGTACATGGAAAGATTCCTTCGCTGGGTGACGGCTCATGGTGGCCATGTCCGCGAGTGGCTGGTCGCAGTGCGAGCTACTCTGCTATCCTCTTCTTCTTTTCCCGTCTTCCTCCTCTTCCCAGCCAACCGAAGTAACTCGCTTCTGGTCACCGATGGGATCGCATATGAAAAACAACAACCAATTGCGCCAATGGGAGGGCTAGAATGCACAGCAAAAGCAAGGTGTATATTTGTCCGCTTGGGTCAATTGGATGTCAGCACAGGGAGCGAGGGTGTATTTGGTTCGTAAAGTGTCGGGTGCAGTCGCTGGAAGTTATGGTGATGATGGCAATGATGTTGTTATGTAGGTAGGTGTGTACTATCTCCCGTCTTTGATCTACCCTTAAATTGAGTCCTGGGATTATTTACTAGTCGAGCGCCTAATCAATTAAAGAGGAGTTTGGAGAATTGGAGCTAGGTAGTAGTGGCGTACTATATACATATGAAGTGCGTGGGAGAGTGCCTGAGGTTGTAAGTAGAGAGGACACGCTCGGGGGGGTTTGTCGGATAAAACTGGACGCGTTTTGCTGCTAAACGGGTCCTGGATTTTGGCGGGGAACATGGATGGCCAATGCACGGTTGAGTTTATCGGATAGAGGGGCAAGACCGCGTCGAAAGGTTAAAAAAATAAAGTAAAAACTAAACAAAAACAAATCGGTTGCTTAGGACCCACAAATTGCTAGGTAGTACCTACATACACTATCGCAATTGTCGATCATCCACCGTCACCGACGAGAAACTTCAACAAATCAAACCCATCCCACTTACAACCCTCACAAAAGACAAGACACAACACGACACTCTCCTTTGGTGGTACTTATGATTTCACCACAACCACCATCATCACCACGACACAACCCTCATTTATTTACTAACCAAAACCATAAAGCCATTCTAGGGACAGCAATGCCCTTTAGTCACAGGCACATCTAACTATTGTTGATACCTGACTTGTCTTTTGCTTTTATTGTATATGCCTACCTACCTACCTATATACATACATAACCTACGAGACGGCAACCTGCGACTGCTGGTCACCCACTAATACCCTCCCAAGATGGAGTCGATCAACTTCGATATCAACGATGCGCTCAAGCATTATATGAGCGATCCCGCCGCCATAGCGACCCCCGAAGCTGACAGCGCCCTAGTCGACTGCGAATCCGACCCCGAGGCCCTGTCCAACATCGCTGTCATCAACCCGGTCCTCAACCCCATCGTCGATGCTGTCGCCGAGAACCCAGATGCTATCATGCGAAGCGCCTACTTCGACTCCTTACAGTTCTTACTCAAGTGTGCCCCCAATTCCCTTGCCTCTTCCTCTTCCCCTTACTTTCCTTCTACCAGTCAGTCCTGTCAATCTTCAACACCTTCACCGTCTCCCAGTCCAAACATACAGGATCCAATTTCTAAGTTGTTCAAAAAATCCAGATACACCCAGTTCTTGCCCACCCATGCCCTCAGCAAGATCTTCGATCTGATTATGAGTGGATTGGCTGCTGAGGCCGACACGGTTAACCATGACCTCGAAACCCCCGATGAACAGGAGATGATAGCGCATCACAAATCCCTACTCGAGATATACGGCTACCTGTTACAGTGGACTATCGCCTGCGCTGAAACCAAGGCCGCTGAGAAGTCATCTACCGCCCCTGTCTCTCGTGCGCGGGGCAAGGGCGCAAAGTCCAAGACCGCGGGCAGAGACAAGGATACCCACTGGGACAGTGCTGCTCAGCTACAGTCGGCCTTAGAAGTCATGGCCAAGGTCTTGAAGTTGAAGCTAGGCAAGATCTTTCTCACAACGAGCGAGCGCGATAACTTCATCGGCTTGCTCACGAGGCCTGTCTACATGGTCCTCGAGAGCGAGCAGAGGGTCAAGAACACGGCCATAAGAATGCATGCGTTTAAGGTGCTTTGCATCGCCGTCAAGCACCACGGGCACGGCTATGGTACGTCCCTCGAGGGCTGTCCTCGACCGTTGTACATTCCCCGAGTACTAACTGGAACGTAGCGGCCCAAATCTCCATCGTTCAGAACCTTACCTACTTCGAGCATCTATCTGAGCCCATGGCCGAGTTTCTACACATTCTGGCTGAACAATACGACTACCCTCAACTAGCCGAAGAGATCCTAAGAGAACTTGGTAACAAGGAATTCAACACCAATGATACCAGAGGACCTAAATCAGTTTCGTCTTTCATCGCCAAGCTCTCCGAACTTGTTCCAAGGTTGGTTATCAAGCAGATGACTTTACTAGCGAAGCAGTTAGACAGCGAAGTAGGTTACCGCCCGTGCTATATTCATATTAGCTATGACTAATGCGCCATTATAGTCATACACTCTGCGTTGTTCGCTCATTGAGGTTTGCGGTAATATGATTGCGCACCTCAGCAACCAGGAGGAACGAGGCGAGAATTACAAGTCACAATTGAATGCCTTCTTCGATGTACTCGAGGAGCGTTTCCTTGATGTCAACCCGTACTGTAGATGTCGAGCTATCCAAGTTTACACCAGACTGTGTGATCTAGAGCAGAAATTTCCCAAACGAAGACAAAAGGCCGCTGAGCTAGCTTGCCGGAGTCTCGAAGATAAGAGCAGTCATGTCAGGAGGAATGCAATCAAGCTGCTTGGCACTCTTATCAAGACCCATCCCTTCACCGTTCTACATGGTGCTCAGCTCTCCCGAAAAGACTGGCAGGAACGCCTTGACAAGGTCGATGCCGAGCTCGATGCACTCAAACCTCCCGCCGGTGAGCCCGGATTAGGAGACAAAGCTGATACGACAGCTGACGGCAATCTTGTCGACGAGCCTACCCAACTCGAGTCGCCACAGAAACCCAAGGAGCCCCGGGAAATGACGGATGAGGAGAAGATTGCCGCTGTTCGGAAGGCCCAGGAGGATGCCGCTACCTCGGAAGCTATTGAAAAACTGACCCTCACCAAAAGATACTACAGTGATGCCCTCAAGTTCATTGACGTCTTACACGAGGCGACGCAGACTGTCGTTCAGCTTCTTGGTTCCAAGAACAAATCCGAAGTCATCGAGGCCATGGATTACTTGGAGATTGGCAATGCTTATAATATCGAGGATAACATGGTCGGTATTCGGCGAATGATGCGCTTGATTTGGACAAAGGGTAATAGCGACGAAGGTAAAGGTGTGCAGACGCATCTGATCGACTGCTATAAGCGACTATTCTTCGAGGCACCAGATAGCTTCACCCCCAGTGATGCTGCTGTATACATCGCGAGAAATATGATCAGTCTCACATCCGGCACCACACCGGCGGAGCTGACAAGCCTGGAACAGCTGCTCGCAACGATGATGAAAGGTGGGATGATTTCAGAGCGTGTTATTACCAAGCTATGGGAAGTCTACGGTTTTCACAAGAGAGAGATCTCGCGATCCCAGCGGCGAGGTGCTATCATTGTGCTGGGCATGCTCGCTACAGCGGCGCCCGAGATCGTCGTGGGTGAGATGGAGACTATGCTGCGGACCGGACTTGGCGGTCACGGCAGAAATGATCTCCAGCTCGCTAAGTATACGTGCATTGCGTTGCAGCGACTCAACCCGACCGGACGTCAAGCTAAGGAGTCGCCGGTCAAGTTCAGTCGTCTCCCGAACGAACATGCCGTTCTGGCCAGACTAGCGGCCATTACCGAAGTGCCAACCGAAAGCAAAGAGTGGTATGGCGTTGCGGAGCAGGCTATTAATGCGATATATGCTCTAGCGAAGCATCCAGACTCGCTCTGTTCCGGGATCATCAGACGCAGGACTAAGGCTGTCTTCGCTGCGCAGAAGTCTCCATTCGGATCCCGACCAGTATCTCGAGACCAGGATCCTACAGTCGCCCAGGGCATGACACAAAATCTCAACACTATGGCTCTCGATGCACCCACGCAGACTATCAACCAATCGTCACCAGAGCCGCCCGTTGAGCCCAAGCAGAAAGCTGCGATAGCCCTTTCACAGCTTCTCTTCATTGTGGGTCACGTAGCGATCAAGCAGATTGTCCACCTTGAACTGTGTGAGCTTGACTTCAAGCGTCGGAAACAGGAGAAGGAGAAGGAATCGGCGGCGAAAGACCCGCGGGCATCGATGGGCGGCCGAAAGAGCACAGCACCAACCCCAGCTCCCGACGAGGGCGACGAGCTTGACTTGATCGGCGGTACGACGGAAGACGACTTCACCGAAGCTATGGCCCACATTCGTGAGCGAGAGTTGCTATTTGGTCCTCAATCGTTGTTGTCTAACTTTGGGCCTATGGTGGCTGAGATTTGCTCACGGAGTGACATCTACCGGGATAAGGGCCTACAGGCGGCTGCCACGCTGTGTCTTGCCAAGCTGATGTGCGTGAGTAGCGAGTATTGTGAGGCACATCTGCCCCTACTTATCACCATAATGGAACGTTCGCCTAATCCCACTGTTCGCTCTAACGTGGTTATTGCGCTCGGCGATATGGCCGTGTGCTTCAACCATCTCATTGACGAGAATACGGATTTCTTGTACCGTCGTCTTGCGGACAGTGACCTTTCCGTGAAGCGGACATGTCTGATGACCTTGACCTTCCTCATTCTTGCCGGGCAAGTCAAGGTCAAGGGTCAGTTAGGTGAAATGGCCAAGTGCCTGGAAGATGAGGACAAGCGCATTGCCGATCTGGCGAGGATGTTCTTTACCGAGCTCAGCACCAAGGACAATGCCGTGTACAACCACTTTGTCGATATGTTCAGTTTGTTGTCTGCTGGCCAGATGGAAGAGGAGCCGTTCCGGAGAATCATACGGTTCCTTCTCGGATTTGTCGAAAAGGTAATTTCATTATTCTCATTTGTTAGTCTTTTTATGCATGTACCATGCTAATCATGTTATTGCTATAGGACAAGCACGCCAGACAGCTTGCCGACAAGCTGGCTGCTCGTCTACCCCGCTGTGAGACGGAACGCCAATGGAACGATGTCGCCTTCGCTTTGGGCTTACTGCAGCATAAGAACGAGGACATAACGAAGATTGTGAGCGAGGGATTCAAGATTGTGCATGCTTCTGCTTAAGGGCAGATTTGACCTTTTTTTAACGATGGATGATTACGAGTAATGTGCATAGGGGGGAAATGGGCAGAGTCTATGTGATGACCCCAGTTCCATGTAGTAGTGCTCGGCACTGCGGAGTCCGGTGTTAAGGATGAGATATGTGTGGTGTAGATGGCAAAAAACAATCGTCTAGAGAGAATATTGAAAGTCTTCGAGTTTCGTATTAGGGTCTACTGTCCGTATGCGACCCCTGATTTTTTCGAATATATATTTGACTTCATGTTAAGCATGGGTATGATACAGAAGAAAGACCGAAATACAATACCTAACTCAACTATAGGAAATATCCAACCATTACTTGAGCTGGTAACAGGAATGGATTGCAATTCGAGCTAGTCAGGGGTATTGAATCCTCCGATATCTGGCATGACACTGCATATCCTATGGTCTTGATGGCGTGATGAGCTGCATTCCAGAGGAAAGGCAGCTTTATCGAGACCGTAGAATCCGTCACTAAGATAAGGCTGGGGTATCAGTCCATATCCTACCTACCTAACCTTATAGCCGGTCAGGGTTAGGTTTGTCTGGTGCTTATGAAGCTGTTGGGTGAAGCTATCCCGCCATCTTATATCAATCAATCCTACAAAAGATCACTTATTGAGCAGCTTCTTCTTCTCAGCGGTAGCAATACTTTTCCAATTGGAAAGAAAAAACCCCCCAAAAACTAGCAAGAGCATTAACCTACATTGCTTCCCTGACAACTTTCGCCAACTGTCGTCTCGTACGGAGGACGGACCTGGGCAGTTTGTTAGTAAGGGGAATTTCAAATCTCTACCTAACCTTCAAAACAGCCTTTTACAATGAAAACAAATAACATTATGCTACCTACCTATGTATGTAGAGCTCTGGAACTACAAGGTCAATAACATGCTTGTATGTAATGTAATGTAATGTACATCCATCGACCAGCCGATCTAGATCTAGCTCCTAGGTTGGCTTCCCTCTCTCTCTCTCTCTCCCCCGGCTGGCGGCATGCCGGAGACCAAATCTCATGAGCTACGTCGGCACTTCGCGCAGGGCCTGGTTCGGCGAGTTTCCCGCACTTTCCAGGGCGGCCAACGACCCGGGGGTCAGCGTGAGTTACCGGGTGAGGGGAGTACCAGACCTAACCTAGAGGGTTGGATTACTGAAAGGGGGGCGGGAAAAGGGGCGGTGGTTGTATAAAAAAAGAAGACGAGTTGTGAGGTATGTAGGTAAGATACCTACCAGACCTAGGTTAGGTAGGTACTTAGATAGGAAAATGCTACGAAATGGATACTTGACTGTGATAGAATATTTGGTTTATACTTACTTGCATCAATGACCACCATAGACACTAGACAACTAACCTAACCTAACCTACAAAATTCCCTATGACGGTTTTTCTTTTTCAATTCACGCGAATTATCAATATTAGTTGTACTTATGTGATGATCTTTACACGGAGCTATTCCCTACGCCTCGGTATATTATTGCCTCGGAATAAATACTACTCTTTCTCTCCTCCTACCTAGGTTAACTTAACCCATTGTAAGTAAGGAACGCCCAGATCCTCCCTCATATTCTCCCTCTCAGGTTCGTATCTGGGTATCTACTCAGCACTGTCGGTACTTCGGACTCAGAGAAACAAGAGAAAGAAAGAAAAAAAAAAAAGGCAAGTAAAAGTCATCAAATATTAATGTAGGTTGAAGTCATGATTATTTTTCCATCACTACCTCCTATATATATATAATATAAAATGCCCCGAGTCCAAAACAGTGATTTCAATAGAAGTATCCCTTGCGCAAAGAGTAGGTTGATTGGTAACCTTGGTATGTAACCTAATAAAATCCGACAACGGCAATAGTGAACCAATACAAAACAAAATGCCATGGCAATCCTAACAAAACCTCCTTAAAGCACATGATGTTTATAAAAAAAAAGACAAGCAGCCAACACTCTCAACAAAAAAAAAAAAAGAGGGAAAAAAGGACACCGACCGATGTGCGTGCATGCGTGCGTTCCGTGTGTAGTGTGTATATCTCCAACATCTGTTCGTTCGTACTATTTACCCTTTCCTTCATCCTTTCCCCTATCCTCAGGCATAGGCCAGAAAAAAAAGCTGCAAGAAAAGAATTATAAACATGAGGATTAAAAAAAAATCAAACATGATTTTTTTTTCTTTTTGCCAACCAACTCCGGAGTTCATTTGCCGCGTCTCCTGTATTATCCTCTCTTCCCTTGTGCCAATATTTTCCATATTTGTTTTTTTGCTCTTTTTGACCAGCCCGGAAATGCATTTGTAAAAAAAAACGTACCAAAAAGGGGTCGTGTCCCTTCTCTCCCTCTATTTGTGCCATGTGACTGTTTTCATCCCTCCCTCCCTCTTTCACTAGCTGCAGAAGAATGCCGGGTCATCAGGGTGCGTTATGCGCGGTGCCTACTATCAGGAATAGGCTCGGTATCTGGGATGTCTTGGATGATGCTATGATCGTTAAATGGGGGGTATCGGATCATCTGCATTCTCAACATCCCGTGACCTCAGACCTCGTCACCACACTCTAGTACGGTGTCCCGGGTGTGCCGGTGTGTAAACCATCTCGACATGTCTCCTGATTGTACTTATCACTAGAAGGGTCCGTTTGTCCTAGTTCATCGACCACCCACGCCATCGACAACACGTGCAGCGTTCTCGTCCTTCTTTCCAGCGGTGGCGCTGGCATAGCTGGACCCCCATGCATTCATGGCCGTGCCGACACCGGACGTCCGCTTCCTTGCCCTGATGGTACTATCCCGCTCGCCGTCTTCGTCCATACTGAAGACAAATTCACCATCCTCCTCGCCAATAGGCGTCGTGTACCGCGCACTGGAGCTAATGGAACCATTGCTGACGTGTCTCTCGGTAGCACGTCCGTTCGAAGGTCGGGACGTATGAGAGAGAGGATGTAGTAGAGGCGATTCCCCTCCGCTGCCATTTCCATCTAGGCGTGTGCGCTGCAACTGCTGGGTAAGCACGCTTAGGCCATCGATGCTGCCCGAACGGCTAGGTTTTTGTGGTCGGGCCACCTCAGCACTGAGGCTGGACTGACGCAGAGGGCTTCCGACGTGGCCAAAGGCCCCGGCGCTGGCGGCTGCGTGTTTCCTAGCCTCTTGCTCGTCATGGTGGCGTTGGAACAACGGGCCCCATCGGCTGGGACTCGAAGCCATGGGACTGCCGAATTTGGACGTCGACTCGGCGGTGGGAGTACCGGTGCCACTAATCCCGACGAAGCCGGGAGATGCACCATTGCCCCTGTGACCATTCAGGTCCTCGTCAGCCGCCCGTGAGCCACGGCGCGCCTTCTCGGCAGGCGTCAAAAGATCCTTCAGGTTATCGGGCAAATAATCCTCCTCCAGGAATGGGAATTCAGACTCCCAATCATGATCGATGGCACCTCCCACGATAGCACGAGGAGCACTGCTGCTGAGCATCTTAGGCTTGGCATAGCGACTCGAGTGCATCTGCCGGCGACCAAAGTACTCGTCGATGGGCTGGGTAGGTGGGGAAGAGCCAGTGACGGTGGTGGAGAGGTGGTCGTTGCTGCCGAAGGCGGAGTGGTGGAGGAGCTTGAGGGCCTCGGAGGTCCGAGACTCTTTGGCGGCGTTGAGCGAGGGAGAAGGCGAATCGAGGCCGAATTGCGAAGGGACAGAGGAGGGCCAGGGGCCACCGGGATACCTAGCGGCATTGGATATTCCGTTGGAGTCGAAAGAGGCAGGCAAAGGCGCATCGAGGACAGACAGGCCCTTGGCAGCTACGGGGGAGAGACCGAGGCCCAGCCGCGAGGGGTCTTCTTCGCGAGGCGAGCCGTACTGTGAGCTCGTGTGGGAATAGGTGGTGTCGATGGTGGGCACGTTTTCGAGGCTCGGGCGGCGATCGATGGCCTGGAAGGCGTCGCCGGGGGCGATGGGATAGCCACCAAAGCCGGAACCGTAGGAGCCGGCGGCATCGGCGCGCATGAAAGAGTTGGTGAGGGCGCTATTGGAGCCATTGTAGGCGGCGGGGTTCACTCGGTTGCCCAGGTGGATGGGCTGGCCGATGGTGATGCCGTTCTTGCCGTAGTTGATGCGGCGTCCGTCAGCGAGGACGTGGACGTTGGCGCACTTGGGACCGAATTTGCAGTTGCCCTGTGGTTTGTTGCACCGAGGTCAGTCTAGGAGAGCAGGGCATACACAGACCGTCATCATCGCACTTGTACGCTCTGATATCCCGGAGAGGAGGGGGGAGGGGGGTGCGGTTGTGGCACAAAGCAGAGGAGGTGGTCCGTACCTTGGCGAAGTACTTGCATACCGTCTCGGCTGCAGCACCGAGATCATGGCTGAAGGGACAGGCCGAGCCAGCTTGACAGGCGCCCTGGCGGAAGAACTTGCACGGCACGTGGGAGGTATCTTTGATTTGAGGTAGAACGACGATGATGAAGGCGAATATTAGCGATCGATCTCTTTTTCTCTTTTGCTTTTACTTTTGCTTTTCCCTTATTCCCCTTCTCTCTCTCTCTCTCTGTCTTTAGGTGGTGGTGGTGGTGGGACATGGGGAATGGAGAGAAGAGCAGAATTGGAGGCGATAGCGGAATGGGAATGGGGATAGTAACGGCAATGGGGAAATACAAAATTGAAGAAAAACTCACTCGGCGGACTTCTCGGGCCCTCGAAGCGACCGTGAGAAGGGGTGACGGGACTAATGGTGGCATTGGTACTCGTCTGGGAGGGGATATTGAGGCTCCCGGACCTCATATGGCGATAGTCAGACATGACGAAGCCGTTGCGATCGGATGAGAAGGGTGGAGGAGAAGGAGGAGAAGGAGGTGGTAGTAGTTGCGGTGGTAGCAGTGGTGGTGGTGGCTGTCGAAGTATAATAGTGGCCGTGGCCGTGGCCGTGGCAGTGGCAGTGGCACTTGGGAGATGAGGAGGGGCCCCCGGAGAGAGCATTGACACTTTTTTTTCCCTCTCTCTTTCTCTCTCTGTGTATCTTCGTGGTAGAATCAAGTACTTAACCCGCTCTGCTGCTGCTGTTAGGTACCTAGGTAGGACTTGGCCCAGATGCAATGTGGGTACGTGCAACTACACTACCAACCTAAGGTACAGTACATACAGCTAGGTATCTACTTATCTAGGGTCTTGTACCACCTAAGGTTTAGGTACTAGTGTAGGTCGGTGCTACTTAAGTAAGTAGTTAAGTAGCAGTTGCTCCTTATCGCCGGGGTCTTTCTTTTTTCCCCTCGAGGGGCTGGGATGGATGGACTTGGGACTTTTTGTGTCGCCTTCGAATGTCGCACCTGACAAGTTGTGTGTACAGAAGTAGTAGGTACCAAAGTTTCTTATACCAGTCGAGTCGATTCGAGTCAAGTCGAGTCAAATCAAATCAAATCAAAGCAACTCGGCACGGGAATCCTGCACAAATAAATCCAATCATTAGCCTCTTTTTTTTCTTCCTTCTTTCATTTTCAATGCTCGTTGTCGAATTGTTTTCCCCATACCACCCCACCCCTCTTCGGTTTTTTGCTCAAGCTGCACGAAGATGTTCCAAGTTATGTAACAAGGGTTCGGATGGACAGGGTGCACATATATCAATGTATGTATATGTACGGGAATATGTATGTGCGCATGTGGGTAGCTATGCATCCATGTGTGTAGCATGTATGTATGTCTCGGGAAGCAGAGAGAGGAGCTAAGGGAAATGATTAAAGGTAAAAATAAACCGGAGACATACAGAGTAATTGCATGCAATATGGTTGAGGTAGTCTGGTTTTTGGTGTGTGCATTGAAGAATGTGTGTGTATGTCTGTATGTGTAGGTGTGCTATAGGTACGTTTACTGCTGAATGACGAGAATGAATAAACGATTGGATCGACTCGGGGGCTTTGGGGAAAGGGTTCGGACGAACAAATGATTTGAGAATCACCACCTGCCGTCCACTGGACGCCACTTTTCGGTCAAATCAGACAACCCTAGCACGGGTGCGTATGGGAGAGTGGGAGAAAAAGAGGAAGAGAGCAAGGAGAACCGTAGAATAGGACAAGATAAAACTCACATGTATCTTGGGTATCTATGTACCTACTAGAACGTAGTTAATAGCCGTTGTGCTTCGCGTTGAGTGGCTGTCGATAGGCGTAAATATGACTTGATATGCGTAGGCGTAGGCGTAGGCGTAGGTAGGTAGCCGAGGTACCCTACGCGGATAACTTCAATGTATAAGTGCAATGTACATTCAATGTGGGTAGGTATGTAGGTTTCAAGGTACCAAGGGTGTTAGAGTGGGGGGTTGACGGGAAGTGGAGGTGAAATGAAGAGAAGTGGTGAAAAGGAGAGAGAAGGATGAGAATAGTGGCGGATCGATGGATATGATACGAGATACGAAGACGGATGGGAGTCTTAGAAAAGAGACAGTAAGGGGAGGGAAGAGAGAGAAAGAACAGAGAACGAGAAAAGAGAAACACAAAATACATGCAGTTGTAAGTAGGTATATACGGTAAGGGGGGATAGATAATATGGACTCGATATTTCTGATACCACCACTACCACTGCGGCTGTGGGTGCAGCTGAGTGGAAAGGGTACGTAAACGGCTGGAATGTAGGTAGATAGATGATGGGCTTAAGAGAGAGAAGGGGGGGGGTGAACAGCCACCGGGGTTATCGGATGAATGACAAAATGGTAGAGAAGACGACGACGACAACGAAAGATACCTACTAACAAGTGTATGGATGTTTGCAGATAGTTGCTGTACCTGGTAATCCGGCTGCGGGTGGCGAGAGTGACATGTAGTGTACTAAGTAGGTGTAAGACTCGGGTTAGGTAAGGTGTGTAAAAGCAAGGCACACTAAATAGCCCTTAGATACTTTGGGAGGTACATACCTATGTAGTAGCGTGTAACTAGTGTAGGACGGTATATACCTATATATGTAGGTATTCGAGTATTCGGTATAGGCAGAGTCTATAAGTGCCTAGATAGACCGGGGTAAGAGGCCGCGCACGACCAGGCAATCGATCCGTCGCGAAGACGGGCACACGGCGATGACGATGAGGACGAGGACGAATGACCAAGGTAACGAAAGCAGGAGAGAGTGCGTGTGTGGCTTGTGACGTTGCATCAATATACGCAAGTGAGTAAGGAGAAGGAGAAGGCGAAGGCGAAGGAGAGAGCGTGTGAGGGAAAGAGACCTTGGGTAAAGATAAATCGGTCACTATGGATGCAGTTAATGTCGTATGACACGGTACGAGTTCCCCGTCGTCGCTTGTAAGTGCGTATGAAGCTCCCAAGCGCCGCAGCAGAAGGTAGGTAGTAAAATGATCATCAGGCAGCCCAGACTAATGTGCCCGGAAGGAAGCTCGAGAAACGATGTAACAGTGCAAAATGTCGATCGCCAAAAGGTCGACAGCCCTCGAGGGCAGGTCAAAAAGTTGAAGTCAAGTCTCCTGAAGAATGTACCGGGACTTGAAAACTAAGACAGGCCAGGCAAACAAGACAAGGGCAAGACAAGGGCAAGACAAGTCGGGTCAAGTTAAGTCAAAGTCAAGCCCAAGTCAAGTCGGCTGGTCCAGGAACGGCAGCAGTAAAAATAGGTGACTCAACCCGGTCATCCGGTGCTTGGCGGTTGCGAATGACTATCTGGGGACGGGCCACGAGGACAAGAGACCGGAGAAAACACAGACGGGGTCGAACTACTTAAGACAACTCTGGTTTCTCGGGCGAGAGGCCAAGCAAGTGAACGTGATGTGGGGCTTTGGTCACAATTCCATTCACAGCCCAGTGTAAACGTAGGTAGTTTAACAGTTTAGGTAGGGGGACTCTTTAGGTTAGGTTAGGTAGGTAGGTAGGTTGATAGGTTTGTCTGGCAAGCCGGATGTAATAAGGTGGTTGAAGGGGGGGGGGGGGGGGGTCGTAGAGGAGATGGGGAGATGGGGAGATTATTCGTCGTTTGCTGCTGTCGTCGTCGAGCCTTAGTTGGATAGTATAAGGGTTAGACTAGGACGGAATGGCACTGGAGATGCAAGGTACTCCTATTAGATGGATGGATGCGTCGGAGCAATGGTAGGTAGATAGGGAGATACGCAGTAATATGCGATCCGATTGCATCCCCCGCGTTCGGGGGCCCTAGACCTCTTTCTTGTATATATATAACTTGATCCTGGTCTTGGGGCTAAGTTGATGGTACCGTATGCTCGGCTGAAGCTGGTTGAATGCTGATATCGAATAGTATGCGATAGTGCCCAAGATAGTGCTGGTTTCTGGAGTCGAAGGGGGGCTGTTGTATGTATGGGGTTATTGCCCGAATTATGTGGGGGGTTATCGAGTGGTCAAGAGAAAGTCCTAGGTAGCAGGGGATAGGTAGAGGTGGAGAGTTACCAGGGACCACTTGTGGTTAGGTCAGGCAGGTTTATCTTATATGGGTATGCCGTCTTTATATCCCGTCCAATCAGCTTTAACCCTTCTTCTTGTCTTGGGAGGGGTTGGTCTCCTCTCACCAGACAGATGTACTTTCTACCATGTAGAATCAAATGAGGCAAGAAGTCAAGGTGAAGGAGTTTAAGAATCAAAAATCAAAATTGAAAAAGGGGCAAGGGGGAAAAGAGGGCCCAAGAGATTCACAGGGGAATGTCAATTGATCTGGGGCCAGGCCAACTCGTGATAGATATAAATAAATAAATGGGGATGGCTTGGACAATGGAGGGGAAAAAGAAGAGGAGGCGAAGAGAGGAGAGGAGAGGAGAGAGGATCTTGTGAATTGCGCCGAGACTGAGATGTTCCTGGTGCGGTAGGGCCACCCTCGGATACCGCCAATAAGAATATCAATCCACGATGTGTTCCTTAGTTGTATACACAGACGGGAACGCACAAGAAGAGGCGCCGGAACCTGACGATCGATCTTTTTATATTCTCAAACCCAGCAGAACGGCATCCAATGAATTGTGTGATGAGACCGAAGCCGTGAACCAATAGCTTGGAGCCGGAAGCCAATATAGGAATGTGGGGGCGGGAAAGGGGGATGTAAGTCCGGTATTAATGTTCTTCTACATATGCTTCGATACTTGTTCGTGAACCGGACGACACCTGTCCTGGTGCACCTATTGGTCAATTATCCTCAGTCCGATGTCAACACCACGACCAACAGGTTTTGTGGTGATATTCTAAGCACCCGAGAAGAGCATAATTATGGTATAGTAGGTAGTATGTGCTTACCTCGAGTCACGTAGAAATGGTCATGTAGTGTCGAAAAGCCGGGAATCGTTAAGGTTATCCCTCCCCTTATAACTCCAACGACTGTCGTTTTCCCTGCCACTTCAATTGTTTCGATCAAAACTTGTACATCGGTTCCGAGCTGACCATAGCATTCCTCCGTTCGAGACCTCTAACCTAGCTCTGTCGAATCGGCATTAGCGGTGCGTGGGTATGCAGCTTATCCCGTCAGATGCCATGTGGGTTTTAGAAAAGGGCTAACACCATTGAACCACTCACCTCCAAGATCTTCGATGGTAGTACACAATACCACACACACATATACACACAAGATCGAGTAGGAAGGTAAATTACTGTATAGGTCGTCTAACACGCCCGCTTATACGCGGCGGAAGAAAAAAGAAAGAAGCGGAGAGATTATGGACGGTCCCAGCATACCGGTACAGGTAATATAAATGTATATGTATGGGTATCCAATGTGTATGAGAGACTGAAGGTGTTAAGTGTTGATGCTACCTCGGGTGCGATCGTTGGCGGTAGAATTGATAAGAAGCGGCGGATGCAATTGTAAGCACACAAGCGAGCGGGTAAATATTGCCATCCAGGGTGGAGGAAAACGAGTCCAATACTGTGTGGGCTTATTCCCGTTTACATGGTCATGAGGCCAGGAAAGAAGTGAGCACTAATTAATTGGATCCTCGCCCGGAATTTCAAGTATTGTGAGAGGAGGTGAAGAGAGAAGGGGGCGGGAGGAGTTAAGACATGAGCCTGACGAGACATGATAAAACCTGTCTAAGGAGATTTGATATCTCAATATAAGTATTGATTTAGATGGTACCTTAGGTAGTATGCTCTCGCTATAACTTACCTAATCGTTACATAGCTACGTAGGCAAAGTACCTACGGGACTTGTTCGTGAATATACACATCTGCGTTTAAGCCTATGCATATAGCACTCTACCTATGAGACAGAGATGGTAGACATACATCCATGTAGACAGCCATGCATATACATCCACGTCCGTACATGTAGATAAGCCTCTCTCTCTCCCTCTTTCTGGCCTTACGTATGTGGGTATGTACTTAATGAGTTGCGCATGGTTGATTTGGCATGGCTTTGCATGGTTTTGCATGGCATGTCTCACCTGGGCACCTTTTCCAGATACACCCGCGCACCGCACAGGGCATGGGCGCAGGTGTAAGACGTAGACGTGAAACTCGACTTTCACGAAAACGGTCATCCTGTGCCTCGAAGATTGGGGGCGACAGGTGGCTATATACAGTAATTAGCTAGCAGTTGATGGTGTCTAGGCAATTCACAGGTCGGTCTACTCAGACGGGCAGTAGACAAGAGCACATACTAATAGCACAGACAGAGACTCAGACCCGCAAAGCGCGTCAGCTAGTTTAGGTAGGTAAGAGGTAGTTATCGTGTGTTTCTGACGTATGGTCAACATAAGCACCAGCCGAAATCCAAAGAGACAATGCACGATCCTTAATTGGCATGCTGCTTCTTTCTCTGATAGGCAAATACTGGCAAGCCCTTCAAGCAGGTAGCCGACACAACCCCACGAGTAAGGCGGCGAACAAGAAGTTGAAGGGGCTGCCTACTTCACTTACACCCAACCTATCACACCCGATATCTTGACCGGACTTAACTATACCAAGACCGAGCTATGCCAAGGCCTCAAGTTGAGCAGCCAGTAAGTGGCAGGAAGTAGGTAGTAGTGGAAGAAGTAAGTGGAAGTAGAAGCACAAGACAGAAAGAAGATGGTGGTTCAAAGTAGCCTTGAGGCGTGGTTCAATGGCTTGGGGTACATACAGTTGGAGGCTCGGTGGGATCAACTGGTGATCTTGGCCAGGTCCTCAGCCTCCCTTGTTTCTTGCTTGGCTGCATCTGCAGTGTCCTTTGCATTTTTCAACCTTACCTTACATTACAACTCATGTATGAAGAAACCTACCTACTCTGCATAGATAGGTACTCTACCTTAGGTTACTCTACTCCGCTCCGCTCTGTTTCTCGTTGTTTTTCTGTGCGTACATATGTAACATACCTACTATATACCTACCTAGGTCAAACTACTATAACACTCCTAGTCATGTCATACAAGCGCACACACATACATACATACATACATACTTACTTACACTTACACATATGCACACTAGACTTATTGGTGAGTGGATATATCCGGTTCCCTGTTTCTGTATTCCTGGTTTTCTTCCGATTTATATATTAAGCTACTATGTACCTACCTAGGAAAGTACTGTATGGTTTATGGGTGTCATTTTGTTCATATGAAAGTGTTAATAGGTATAATCTAGGTACGGTGTACATGGACGAACCCATTAAGATATCGGCCCTACACACATACATATTGATACATGTTTAGGTATGTATGCACGATATATACTACTTATTGACATCAATACAACAAGCCTGTGCTGTGTGATACAATAGGACCTATGTACCTAGGTAGGTAGGTACACAAATATGTAGTTCTGGGGTACATGTAGTGTTAGTGAGAGATCCGTCTGGTACAACTTTAGAAGCGGCCCCTACGTAGACTCCGCACTACCTAATAAACTCCCGTACGGTAGTGGTGGCTTCAGTGGAGTAACACCAGATTGATCCACTGGGTAGGTAGTCGGGACATCACGACCCCCCTGTAATGACGCTACAAGATACATGGATACATAAGTAGTATACTCTACGGATTACAGTGGCCCGTAATGTTCCGGTGCATTTGATTGGCGGCTCTCGCGTCTTTACAAAAAATACCTAACCTACATAATACCTAAGTACTTACTTACTTGCTTGCTTGCCTAGTACCTAAACCCTCCCTATCTATCTCGACTCCAAGTCTAGGTATCCATTTCTCTTCTCTCTTTCACACACCTTCAAACTTCACCCACACATCCATTTCACATGAGGTACATAACCACCTACCCAACATATTGATACCTCCCGGTACCCACACACTCTTGATTCCCACATACTACCTCTACACACTTCTCCTCTCACACTCAATGTTCACATTCGCAATCTAGGTACACTCACACGCTCACACACGCAGGTCACTCACACCCTCCTCCATTCCTCCCTCTCCTCTTCCTCCTCCTACCTACTCTTCCTCCTCCCCTCCCAGCACCCCTCCACTCCACTCCACTCCACTCCCCCATCATCATCAACAGGCATGGTTACTACTTCACTACACTAGGCTAGCTTCCGGCCACACGGTCCACCTCAGGCATGATAATCGACATCACCGGACTGGTCAGAGGCAAGGGCATGCGAGGAAACAGGATGGCAAATGCCACCCGCATTGCAGTGCCGTCTACTGCTGCTGCTGCTGAACCTTGCCCACTTCGCCTCCCCGGATCGTCGTCCTCTCCAAATGATCGTGCCAAATGCCGGTAAAAGAAATGAGCATGTTCCCACTAGTCACCACCACCTACATAGCTCCCTTGCTGCGAGCGCCTGGTCATGCTTATCCAAAAGAAACTATGCGGTTCCGATGTATCATCGGGGGTGAAGAGTCCGTGAGATACTGTTAGGCTCCATCGTTCCCACGTTCTATAGCAACTTGGGAATGACTTCCTTGCATGCCTCGCAGCTTGCCTATTCAGTCAGCGAGGGGGGTATCAAGATCGCGAGAGCTCAAACACGCCTTTGCGATGTTTTGACGAGCATCGTCTCACGCATCTGATATTGGTATCAACAGCTGGCCAACATGTCAAGAAGCAATCCTCTTGCGCCCTCCCCTCTTCTCTCCCTTTTCTCATCGCTCACTCTATCCTCTATCAGCTGTCCTTCTCACCACCCTTTTCCTTTCCCCCCTTCTAACCTAGGCAGCCCCCCAAGCCACTGTGTTGCCTCCTGTTTATTAAACGTTCATCGGGATACCTTAGTTGACTATCTATTGTCGTATACGATGATGGAATCGGTACGTAATGTACCCGGCATAGACATCCCCGTAGAGATTTTCCAACTCCCGTGATGTTGGCTTAGAAATACGACACTGGAGTGCCGCTCTCGGATTATAGTTGCTCATAGGGCTCGCCGCTCGTTTTCATCGCCGACCAAGGTGCCCAGGCTTCTCCGGCTTCCTACACGACATGGGCCATATCACACGCCTCTCCTCTTATAAACTTATCACTCACACAGCTGGTTTCCCTGGCCACTTTTACTCGCTAACTAGAATAAAATGTCATCCGCGCAATATCCGGACGGATAGATGTTAGTCTTTAATCTCAGATCCTGAATGTTGGAATATCCGGGTCTATGGGTCGACTTAATCGTCACCATTCCTTGTCTCTGGCTGTGCTGCCCATTAATAGGTGAAATCCGGGCCATGCCGTTCTATTCCGGTATGGAGAGTGAGCCACCTTTCCCAACCTGTTCAAGGTGTAGGCACCATGGAATCGCGGACGAATCATCATCCAGCGACCCTCACCACTTCGACTCCAATCTACTCGCATAATACGGTCTCCACACCACCGCCTGAACGCGTGGCGGCTAACTCATGATGTATAATCCGTTCTCAGCAGCCTGCACTAGTTTTAGAAGCTCTAGTACTCTTGATCGACAGCACTGTCGGATCTAGGTATTCGCCTTCCCGCTTAACCACTCTTGCTAGTTGCACCATCTATCTCAATGGGGGATCGCGTACCAAACATGCAGATCCAAAGTTGCGAAAGACGAGTTGCCTCGGTCGAAGCTCTCTGGACACATGCTGACTTTCCGACTGTACTGCCGGATGATGAACCTGTACTTCTGACTGACTTTTCATAACCATCATCGTCAGTGGTTTTCCCTTTTTTTTTTCTTCTTTTCTTCTAGGTCTATTGTGAGACCGGTTTTCTTCACGTAACTACATAACTACCCTTGTTGAAGTAAGCGGCATTTGAAATGACCTGACCTTGAGCCTTGAGAAGGCCCTCAGACATCTTGATTCCTGGCAGTTTTCACTGGATGATCGACAGATATATTTCCGCTCTGGCCTCCCTCCCGAACTTGGCCCGCATCCCATGATCGCTACGCTCTTATGCTTAAACACCCTGGCCGCCTGGACACCATCCTTTACTCTCCGCTGCAGTGCAACTGACAATCCTCGTCTCCCGACCCTCCCAACAAGGATTCGCTTCTGCAAGATGACAATCTGATCGCTGTCAAATCCTATGATCTACCAGATTGGTCTCTACTAGCCCAGCGTCGAACCCTTACTCCTACACTCTTTCGAGCTTGGTTTGACAGCCTAGATAGATATCCCATGATACCCTCATAACGCCCGCCTCCCCCCCACCACCCCTCCATCAGCTTCACACCTGCGTCAAGCAAGAGGCGATGAGAGACATACGCAAGCAACCGCGCCCAGACGCGTTTCACCTCGCTTCTCTCGCCTACCAAAGAATGTCTCCCGGGAGGCCGAGAGCCATTCGCAGAAGCATTTGAGCTTTTTGGCGTAACTTCGCCTGGCTACAGGCTGCAATCGTAGCATCCGACAAGTCTCGGTTCTTCGACGCAGTATTGCGTCGCGTTGCGTATTTTGCGGGGGCTACACCACCACTTTCCACGAGGCTTGTCCCCATTGAATGACACAAAAGGCCAGCAAATCAGGACGCTTCGATATGGTTTCCCCATATTATAACGATGTGATCAGCTACATTCTCGATGCCGAAACAAACAAGTGAAACTGGTGATGTGACTAGTCGATGGGTGTCTGCGTGCTTGTAAGTAGGTGCAAGGACGTATCATGAAGTATGCACGATGCAGGAAACACAGGTCAGTTTTTCTGGAGGGGAGGGACAATATTTATCAGGACTTACACGTATCATGGCCAGACAAAACATCATGATGCCGTACGTTGGGCGCCATCTGGCATGAAGACTCTCTACTGCGGTAAATATGGTCTCGGAATCGGGAGATTTAGGGACGCGATCAAGCAAGATTCAACGCCATGCTTGGTGCATATTATCATCACGCGTGAGTTAACTGTAACAGTCGTAACAATGGTGGTACAGGGAGATTTCCAAAAGACTTCCTCTGACTGGTGGAATAGATAGGTAAGGACAGAGACAAAAAGAAACGATGCTGTATAATAGCAGGCACCTAATTAGCCATTACCCCCAATACATAATACTCCAAGCAAACCACAAAAAACCTGTCTTATACAATATGTAGCAAGATTTCAGACCGGCACCCACGGGTTTGCTATGAACTGCTTACCTCTTCCTGTGCCTCGTTATCATTAGAAACTTGGAAATAGTAGCACACGCCCTCCCTCGTTAACTTACACGCTGGAAATATATGGCAAAATCCGAGTCGCACAGTCACACATATACACCAAATCCGGCACCATGCCTAGCTACATAGATTGAATATGATTACCTGTCTTCCGGTATGTATCGATACCCTCAATAAGAAGTCCCGAGAAAAAAAAAGGTACACACACACACCCACACCCACATACATACATAGCTACAATACACGATGCTCGGTTTAAAGCGGGAGTGGAAAGGGCCGATGGACACTAGGTTAGCAATACCAGGTAAGTATGTAGCTGACAGGTTTAGTAAGTAGGTAGGTAGGTAAGTAGTTAGCTAGGTTAGGTTAGGTAGGTATTTTGCTATTTAAATATGCGAAGGATTTCGACAAGCAAGGCCAAGTGCTCACCTCTCTCCCCCGTCAACTCTCTTCGGCAGGATGCCGCAAATGGATAATGAATTCTTACGTCCCACAGCCTCGGGACCATTGTTCTGATGCCTTTAAGGATACTTAAAAGAGTGTTGAAACCCCCCCCCTTCCCCCCCTTTTTTTTTCTCACCTAACCTAACCTAGGTTAGGGGTGACGAGTGGTGGGGAGGGTGGTCAGAAAAGAAGAAGAAAAAGAAAAGGGAAAGGAAAGGGAAAAGGGAAATGTGTTTATTAAATCATTGAGTAGGTAGGTAGGTAGATAGGTACTTAGTTAGGTATCTAACAAATAATTACGCGGATAATGAATGATATACCATACCCTTTACATACACACTTTATTACATGATAGGGTAGGTAGGTACCTAGCTTATGCATCTACGTTCCAGGTATCTTTTGTCTTTTTTTTTCTTTTCTTTTTCGCCTCCCGCGTCCGTCGGAGGCCATGTGATCGTGGGTGTTGGGTGTGGGTGAGTGTGTGTGTGGACGATGTGACTAAAACTTTCTTTCTCTTAAATGTATGGGAGCGGAAAGAGAGAGGGAGGGGGGAGGAGGGGAGGCACGGAGGTTGGGTTTGGTTTGGTTTGGTTGTGCGCTTTGCCCGCTCGATCGCTCGCTCGCTCATTGTTGCTTATTAGTAAGTCAGTCAGTCAGTCGGTCGGTCCGGAGGGCGGAGAGGGTTGAAAGGGGGGGAGGGGGGTAGACGGGCGCGTGACCACCTGGTTGGTTCCGGGGGGGGGGGGGGGGGGGGGGGGGGGGGCAAATCTGCTTTTGTTTTTTGGAATGACCAGTTTAACCAGCCAGCCAGTCCAACAACCACCTGCGATTTTGTTCTTTCTAGTAGTCATACCTTATGACGGATGGATGATGATGAACTTGTGGAATTTTCGTATAGCAGGTATGTACGTATCAAGTATGATCAGAATTAGTCCTTACTAGGCTTGGTGAGAAAGGACCTAGGTTAGGTTTAAAGGATTATTTTATGCCGCCCTCTCCCTGCGGTCCGCCTTCCCCCTTTTCTCTATATAGGTTTAATGAGTTTATACTAACTTAGGTGAAGTATATCGGATGGGGTGTGTGGTGCTTGGTGAAATAAGTTTCAGGGCAGATATCTAGGATATATTACTTCTGAATGGCATTTCTTGTGATAATATCAGTTGACTCGCCTTCTTGTGAGTGTATGCTGAGAAACATCTATATTTCATCTCGGATTCTAGCTTTACCCGAATAATTATATAGCTAGCACCAACCACTAGAAACATCCTAGTTAAGGCCTGTCTACAATTGGAAGGATGAGAATAGGGTGTAAAAAATAGCCTTATACCGGACGGGATAAGAGAAGAATAAGATGTAGTAGACACACATTTGCAAAAGGGGTATTATCATATTTGAAGGAGTTGCGGTTTCCAGTTTTGTCCAGTACTCATAAAGTTTGTTATTTACCCCCTGGTTGAGTACACATGATAAAAAGAGCGTTGTATCAGTACATACCTAGATACTCACATGTTCTATTCAATCACCGCAATCTGTCTAGTCCGTGAATACACGGTCATTGATAATTTACCGTAATCCATAGGTAGTCAACATGGGAACTCACTGTAGCAGTAGTTAAAATTATAGCCGCAGCCCGTAGACAAATAAACATGATTCATCTACATATATATCTCATAACCGCGGGGACCGGGGGTTTCCTCTCCCTTTTTGCGGCAGCAGAGATGGGTGTTTTTGTATTAACATCCCCTTAGTAGCGGTTTGGTCAAGATCAACCTCATCCAGTATATACGATGGTGACGATCTTTCGTGCTTCTGAAGAAATTCTATTACGAACAGCCAATTGCAGAGTGTGAGCTAGTTGCATGGTGGCAATAAAGTAGACGAGATCTTTGGACATACTATAGAAATAAATATCTATTAGGAGGTATATATCGGAGCAAAATGGTAGATCAGCTTGACGTAAGTAGGCACGCAACGATTATATGGACGAATACAAGAAAATACAAGGTAATATTCGAAGCCGAAGTGAGAGTATCCAGATATTCGTATGACGACATGCCTCATAATAGATACATAAGTCGAATATATCAACGACATGACTTTAAAGTACTTTGAAAAACATTTCTTCCTCGTAACTCCTAATTTCGTCTGTTTTATCTAAATATATGTCTGGATTAGAAGAAACCTTTTCAAAAAGACAGAGATAGCTACTCCAGTATATCGTGCCACGAAGACCAAGAAAGAAAATAATCAATATTTATAATGTGTTGTATACCTATTTAACATCTGCCATGCTTCCAGTCATATTCCAAACTTGATCCAAAAATCATAGGACTTAATCATGAGTATTTACATCATGAATGGACGAGTGTCGTTTTCCACAGGCTTATTTATTCTCGTGAGTTGTCACTCATATAAACTATGTACATTGCACCTACATGGACACGGACATCAAACAGAAACAAGGAATACTTTTATTTTATTTTTGTAGCAGTAGAGAATCTGCGTTGCCTAATAACCCTATAGTTCAGATGTCTTGATTCCATGCAAGGAGGTGCACTACTAACCGCGCCAGACTGCCTCGATCACGGCAAAGAAGGTCGTGGGGTTAGCCTTCACGTTGACCACCTCGTACCTCTTGTCCGCTGCTTCGAAGATGCCCTTCCAGGCGTCTACTGGTCGCTCTTTCCCGTTGAAGAGAGCCATTAGCCGGATGTCCGTCGCCGACCCCATGTTCTGCATCGACAGCGGCAGCTGGGGCCCCTCGGTCTCGCCCTGGTTGCCAATGTACTCATATAGAATCACGCGGGCACCGGGCTTGATCGCCGGGATCAGGGCGCGCAGGATCTTGACGCACTCCTCGTCAGGCCAGTCATGGAGAATCATCTTCAGCAGGTAGACGTCGGCCTGGACTTTTTGCGGCTGGAAGAAATCGTGCTCCATGAACGAGACCCTCGACTCGAGCTCCTTTGGCCGGGTCGCCTCGAACTCGGATCTCACCTTGGGCAGGTCCTGGACTGTGATCTTGAGCTTGGGGAACTTCTTCGCGAGCACCATGGCGTCGTGTCCTGCCGAGCCACCGACCTGTGAATATATCAGTGATAAACGATGTCAAGGGGAGATGTAACGTTTGAAGAGGGGAATTCGCACATCAACTACCGTGCCTTCTCCCATCGCGGCCCAGTCGTTGGAGTCAAGCACGATTTCTTCAAGGCGGAATATCTCCTTGACATAGCGCATGAACTCGACAAAGTTCCTCTGCCGCCATCCCTTCTCATCGCCCTCTCCATCGTTCTCTAGGAGATCCCAGGAGTTTTCGAATTTCTTTCCAAGGGCGCCCGTCCTGTGGAACAGGGCGAAGGCAGTCTCGGTCATCTCCTGCGTGAGTTCGGGCTTGCCTTTGCTGTATCTCTTCAGCGCTTCGTGCATTACCATCATCGGCGCACCGGCATCGTCGAGAATGGTAGACACAAGGGCTCTTAAGCCCGAAGACTTAGCCAGCGCGGCTGACCGGGACGTATGCTGGATGCGCGATGCCGCCTTGCCGGGCTCAGTCTCGGCGAAGATGCGAAGAGATGTCGCGTGCTTCAGTACACGGAATACCACCGGCTCCGGGAGTGATACATTTTTGGCGACCTCGGCGTACGACGCCGAGCCTCCGAGAGGGATGGCCTCCCAGAAGTTGAAATAATTCAAGATGTTTAGGGTAGCAGCATCTGGCATAGCCTATGGAGGGTTGTTCAGAAGCTGGCTTTTCTGTAGCGGTAGGCTTAACAGCGTGTAACTTACCGAGTGAACATAGTTGAAGATACTCTCGCTAGGCCCTTGGGTTAGGTACCACATATCCGTGATGGCATCCAGCAGCACCTGGCGCGTCATGAATATCTCCGGCGAGAGGCCGGAATAGCTCATGGGGCTGTCCTCAGAAAATGTAGGCGCCGGAATAGTGTTCTCTTCAAGGTACTTTGTCAGGGTCCCCGAGAGTTCGGTGATCTTGGCCGCGAGGCCGTTGAGAGTAGGCTGCTGTGAATCTGCCATGATTGCAAAGAGATTTTGTCAGTAATCTCTGTGTGCTCCCAGGACCCTAAGCACATTAACACCGTGAAAAGCTCATGATTTATATCAGACTATCCACGAACTCTCCTTCGCTCATCGAGATTCTGCTCTCGTAATTTTGCCTATTCCTTCATCTTGGCTGTAACCCCAATACACCAAGTTACTCCCTAGCCTGTAGCACAGGCCCTCAATGAGGCAGCTGAGGCGCAACTTGGCACCTTGGCAGCACGCCTCTCTGATCAGGTCAATAATCTTATCTGATCAGATAAGATCATCTCACTCGTATAACGTGAGATGGAGGGCTGCCGTGGATCCTGCCGATGATCCACGAGGGATATACTATCCCCCATCATGAGAGGACTCCTTCTACATGTGGTGTCCGAGCGACCACCTTTGTGAATAACTCAGGCTCCAGAGGGGCTGTACGTTGTCTACACTGATCTGCTGGGGGGAAACAGCTCGACACCCGGTAATAGTAATCGTAGAGCAAGAATAGGATTCAAGTGTGCAGGATGAATCCTAGAGTTTTATAGCGACATGTCATGTCCCTAACGTCTGTCAATAAACATATCTTTCAAAAAGCATACATACACCCACACACATATATATATATATATACCTACTCACCTTTATATATATAGCTACCTATATTTGAACATGATATATCAGGGTGGTGGGGGGGAGGGGTGAGTTCATGAAGGACAGGCAGAAACTTGTGACTTTTGTGTTAGGACATTATTGATCGACCGCTACTGAATTTTTGGCTGGACCTGTCCATTTTATGTAGTCCCTTCCAGCCCCTGGGAAGATTAAGTAATACACATGTAGTCTTGTAGTTAAACCCGACCTCCTTGGAGGTGCGGATACTACGTGACGTGACTAGGTAGTAGCAGACGATAATCTCCGTGCTACTTATCCTGCTCGGAGAAAAAAAAAGTCTCGCCGTAATGAGAATTTTTCCTGTTTACCAAGGGATCCGCTATGATGGACTCATGGGAAAATATCGGCAGCCTGGAGATTTTGTACTTGGGTAGATATGCAGGAAACAATCTAGATCTTGAACAGTTTGGTCGTATGCCCCTTACATGCCTCCTCGGCTGCGAGGGTGTTTCCAAGATTGGTAAAGACTCTTCTTCCAATACTAGTAAGGCAAGCTAGCATATTATACTAGGTTAACCCTATGAGCCCCGCATTCTCACGCCATAGCCCCCGTTCGCTTCGTAACAAGTCCATGCCGTCTCTGAGTGGCCTGTTTGATGTGTCTGCAAGCCAGAGGAGGGGGAGGGGAAGGGGGAGAGGGAGGGGCTCAGAAGCTCAGAACGGAAGAGAATACTCAAACAGAGGATATGTAGTAGTCTAATTAGCGACATGCGATATCGGTCCTGGGATAGGAAGAAAATGCCGCTTAAGCCAAGGTTCTAAATAGGAAAAAGAAATCGCAGCCGTCTGTCCCTTACCTAGCTATGCCGTGGGACTAAATATTAAAGTAAAGCCGCACAAAGTGAGTCTCAAGTCCCAAACAAGATTCGCCAAGGCATGGCATGACGACAACCACGGATACTAATTTCCTATTCCATCGATATAACCTGGTTAGGTAAGTATATAAATATATCGCACGTCTTCTCCGTGAACTTTGTGACCTACCATCGCCCAAGCCCGCGGTACCAGATTTAAGAAAGACAATTTGGCCAAGATGCCTTTGGCCGTGCTACCCGCCCTCCTGCAGGACATCGGTCCGGTATCTGACACCTTCCTCGCCGCATTCAAAGATGAGCCCATAATGAAATTCCTCTACCCGAGGGGTGTGGACCGAGACCTCCACGTGGAAGCCACTGCTGAGCACTGGAAGCACGACCGCATAGGCTACAACTACAAATGCGTCGACACCAACACAGGCAAAGTTGTCGGGATGGCCACCTGGGAGATTTACTGGCTGCCCGGAGATGAAAATGGGTGGAAGAAACCACAGGATATACCATGGCTTGAGGGCAAAGAGAAAGAGCGCTGTTTACGTATCTTGGGGCCCATGTGGGATGTGAGAGAAAAGCTATTCGGCAACCGTCGTCATATATGTCAGTCTTAACTCTCATCCCTTCCCTCCTTGGCTTCTTCTAAATGAATTAACATGGAGTAAAGATATTCACGCTCTGGCTGTACACCCTGATCACCAACGAAGAGGAGTTGGTCGCCTGCTCGTGCAACAGGGTATTGAGATCGCAGAGCAACTCGGGCTCCCTATATACACCGAATCATCCCAGCCTGCCATACACCTATACAAGAGCTTAGGCTTTGAGCAGCTAACTCATGTGAGGCTTATCCACAAGGCCGAAGATCTCGGCGAAGATAAGGATGCGGAGGTCCCATTAGTAGCCAAAATGCCGAGCAAAGCGAAAGGATTGAGTTTTCAGGAATGGAGCGAAAGAGGGTACGATAAAAACGAGGCGTGAACTGGTGCCAGCTCACTTATTTCAAAAATTTTAAAGCAGCGCCGCATTGAAAGGAGTTCCTAAGGAGGCTATCTGAAGAAGAAAGAAGTTTAAGGGGTCTAAAATCAGAAAATGAAGCAGAAATATCAAAGAGGAAAGAAAAACAAGCACTACCCCTTTATTCAAGTTACCCATATGGTTACAGAATCATACCGCATGAGGCCTGCTCGAAACTGGTACTACTAATTGACTCATAGTTCAAGGGTTCGGGTTTTGAATATAAATACAACATCGAAGGTGAGAGACGTAGAACTAACAGGCCACAGTCCGCAGACTAGTTAAAACAGCACCGCATATTATAAACGCCTCTACCTCACCCATTTTGTCGTACCCCCAAGTCAAACTTAGTCTTGATGTGCCCCAGCTTCTTCTGCCAGTTCTACATCCGTCCGAGGCCAGAAGCGACTAAGGTCGCCGACCGGGAGATTCAGCGTGATTCGCATCTCCCCAGCCATGATGATAAAGCACATGTACCATCCCAGCGCCGCGACGACAAACAGCAGAGCTCCACCAGTCTAAACAAGAATTCCAGTCAGCCAGATCAAGTTTCATCCCGCGCTCTCCGCAACGTCACACACACATTATCCCGAGAGAATACCTATATGAAACAATAATAACAGCAAGAAAAAAAAACCACGAACCTTCTGCAGCCTACCGGCGGTTTCGTACTCCCCCGCCGCGACCTTGAAGTACGCGCCGGCGAGGACCCAGGCGGCGACGCTGACGAGGCCGAAGATGAGCGCGAACACGGCGTTGATGCGGAGGGTGAAGACGAAGAAGGTGAAGAGCGCGAAGCCCCAGACGACGAGGTACAGCGCGACGGCGGCGTTGTACGCGGGCGCCGCGGTGCCGGCCGGGTCGGCGGCCGAGGCGTACGGCTGGCCGAGCTGCAGCAGCGCGGGCAGCTGCAGGAGGCCGAACGAGAGCCAGAACACGGAGAACAGGCCCATGACCATCATCGGGAAGAAGTTGCCCATGATCCACTCGAACACCATGGTGAAGGTGAGGAGGACCGGCCCGACGAAGAAGAATATCCCGCTGGTTTAAGGGGGAGGGGGGGGGGGGGGATGGGCCGTGCTGCGGATTAGCCGGTTTGAACGACGAGTTTGAGAGGTAGAGGGAGGGAGATGGTATGTGAGAAACCAAAGGGAAATCCTTACACTACCGGTGAAGCACCCTCCGCGCCGCCCCAACCCATAAGTACCATGGCGAACGTAAAAGTCGAGATCACGAACCTAGTCAGGATGTACGTGTTGGTATGACGGGGGGTTCTCTTTACTACCGAAAACATGTATACCCAAGGTAACGCAGAGAACTCACCCGACAAAGCCGAGCGCCGTCGGATTGGCGAAGCGTCTGTTCCTGTCGCCCACATGGGGGACTGTGACCTTCGGGCTGAGGTAGAGCTAAACGCGCATTCATTCATTATTCGTTGGCCTTGAGCAATCGTGCTCTTCTTGTTGGTGGTGTTATAGAAAATTAAGCAAGCTTACCTTTTCAAAGAGCTCCGGTGGCATCGTCACGCTCGTGTCTGTCCTACGCAATCCCTTCTCCTCGTCATGGTAGTGATTCGAGACGACCCCGGTTCCGTTGCTTGACATTTTTTCCCCCGGTTGGAAATCGATGTAGTATATTGCTATCGGATTATTCAAGGTGTGATATAGAAAGGAATAGGCACAGAGTATCTAGTTCCGGTCGTTTCAGGAAGTATATAGGGATTTGTTTTTATAAGTTGGATACGAGAAGCAGGTAACCTTCTCTCCCTTTTATACTAATGAACAGCCTCTACAAGGGAACAAGGTCTGTGTTCCAACGACACATTCATCTGGTCCATGGCATTATAATGTCAACTACATTCCCCTTTTAGTATGACCAACAATTGCCGAACATTCCGTGCGAACCCCCTAGTTCGTCCACATCACATGGGGGTTTTTTTATGAGCGCGTTCCCGAGCAGAACTAAATATCATCTATCATGATCTGTCTATGTTTGCCGAAAAGGCCAAGAGACGAGCTGCTCCGAGCGTGCGAGTCTAAGGTACAACTTTGGAGCGGGGCTGGCAGAGGACGAGTAGTGAGGGAGTCTGTTCGCGCTGACAAAGCTTGCATTTTGGCTCTTTAGTTGCCTCATTCGGACTCGATCCCCAGCCAAGCGATCTCCCGATGCCACCTGCACGCTCGGGAAGGACGAGGGAGAGTATAGAAAACGCAGACCGTCTCCGTGAGGGGAACCATGAGCCAGCCACCAGGGTGTGGACAGGTGAAGCAGAAAGGATAATTAAGAGATGGGAGGCGAGGATGAAAAGGTCGTTCTATTATTGGGATTAGTTAATGGATATTAAAATAATATTGTCTGGTGGTATGAATGAATGATGCTAGATATCCCCTGTATAGTCACTCTTTTAACACCCATATGTAGACAAGCAGTTGTAAAGATGCAAATATTAGCTGCCTGAGTAGATGGGATCTATGATATCTCAATGTTTATGGTATATGGCATAGATATAACCTAGTTCTCTCAAGCAGGGTCTCTTTCCTCGTGAAACATATATTCCACAATGTTCCTATACTCCCCATTTCCTCATTTCCCCATAATCATACGTGACCCCATCGGTAGATTTAAGTGAATATATTCACATTGAAACCTTATTGGAGCTTGGTGATTATGTCGTGGCAGGCATTGTTCGGACGTTTATATTCATAGAGCTAATATTGGGTGGTTGTCTACCTCGCTTAAGAGACGAGGATATTACTACACCACACACAAGCGATAAATCAAGAGCATGTGAATGAAACCGGAGGGGATATCTTGTATATTACGATATATGTTAGTGGTATTGATGTTCGTGTATGCTATCTATGCATTAAACTACCCCAATTCTTAACCTAGGATTATTATGGAATATAGAATAGTGGTCCTATATAGAGGCATTGTACAGCACGGCATGTATACGATGCGAAGAGATTTTTCTTTTCGAGGGTTGACTTAGCTGCCCTTGTAGCTTCTTTTCCACTCTTCTCCGCAATCAACTCCCCCCACGGCCTTTTGAGAAGATAAAACGTCCCTTTCTATTTCTAATCGACAAGGAAAACGCCAATAGAGTCGGCCTAAAAATATTCCGTCAGTTATATTCGTACGTCTGATCTTGGTCTTTTGACCTCTCAGTTGCATTACAGGGGCGTATGTCTAGAAATAGGGGTATTAGATATCTCTCCACCGCGCAGAATGTGGGAAAGGGAAAAGTATAGAGCATACGAAGAGTCCAAATTCGTTATAAGTACTTAAATACTCCAGGTATTCTTTACCCCCCAACCCCGTAGTCTATCCTAAGCTAGATAATGAAATTGCCTACAATGTCACCTGCCCGAAATGTTGCAGCTGGAGAGGAAGCTTCCTCCCAAGCCACGGTAGCATTATTGCTGATTGGTAGGGTATGTACCTATAGATAGACGTTCTAGACGTCGCTACACGTATGGTGCTCCTAGGATACAAACAATAAATCTCCTTAATTTTTAAGTCATGGTATAGGGAGATCACGTGCAGGTAAAAGGGGAAACCAACCAGTATCATCTATAGGGGTTGTATGAGCGCCGACCCCGTTGCTCGACCGAAGGAAAAGCGATATTCTGATACCAAAAATGTATTGGCAAAAGTCTACTTCAATATAATATCTCAAATCTATTAAACCCCAGCATCACAACTGCAAGAAAAAAAGGCCCTTTATCAACTCCTGCTTATGATGGTATCGTTAGTACACATGAAGTAGTTTCTTGCCATGTATTAACAATAATAACACACTCCCTATTATACAACACCATCTTTACATATCACCTACCCACTGGAACACATGCATACATAGGTAGGTATATGAGACACCCAAGGATACAGGTCTGTAGGTGTATGTTGAAACCCGGTACTCACAAGCACGCAGAATCCTTCACCATCATATGAAGATTTCTATCCCTTGCCATGTACGCACATATATATATCTAACCTGCTACTTACCTACCTAACTAGGTACTTATATACATCCAACATAAGTTGAAGCACGTGTAAAGTCACCACATGTGTGAAACATTTAATCCCCCCCAGTTGCCGCCCCTGATACACACAACGCCTTTCCTCAACCTGTAGCTTCGAATCTTTACCTTCTATGAAAAACATAATATTAACGTCGGCAAGTAGGTAATCAATAAGTACCAAGGTAAGTAGAAACAACAGCAATAAGTAATATTTCCTCGTTCTGTCCAAACGCAGTGTCAATATCTTTACAAGCCCCAATCTTATAGAATAAACATCGAGCCCCCCTATAAAAAAGCAAAGAAAAACAGAATAAGCCTCCCTGAATTAATATTTAACCATATTATATCCTTAAACGCCTATGCTACTGTATGAGATTGCGCATGAAAACTTATTGAAAATCGTGCCATATCCTCAAAGGGGGTGATGGAGAGGGGGTCGGAAATAGAAAAGACAACACAATGAAAAAGACAATCAATCTAATGCGCGTATGAAAGAGAACCTTATGTATGCGAAACGAGCCGGGAATTCTGGATCATGTTGTAAAGTGAAAAAGTGAAAAAAGAAAAAGCCAAGCCCACCCATCCGTCTTATCCCCATCCCCTTATCCTTCCATCCATCCATTACTAAAAAAACGAAAACATTGCCTTGTTTCCTTTCCCTCATAAGCCCAGCCCAGTCTAGCCGGAAATCGGAAATTCGTATGCCTCCCCTTCTTTCTTTCCGCACCTCCCCCTTTTTCTTCCCACGCCTTTTGTTTCACTATTACACGCACGCTTCCCGTCCCCCCCCCCCCTCGCCCTTCCGTGCAAAATAAAATGGGGTTGCTTTAATCGATAGATAATAATGTAGGTTAAGGTGGGCAAGGATAAGGGAGGGAGGAAACAAGCGAAGCGAATCGTCCTCCGAAACATTCTGCTTCTTTTCAACAGAAAGACCGAATAAAGGCTTTGACACCTGCCCAAAGACCTCGGTACTAACCGACCGTGCAAGAGTCTCCCTAAGAACCACCTGCGGCGGCCGTTCTGGCCATGGCGCTACCGCTGAGGACTCTAGTGCCGAGTGCTGAGCCGGCGGGACTATTATTGTTAAGGTTAGCTTCCATCTCCGCGAGCGCGCTCTTCTTAACTACGAGCTCCGGGTCGATCTCGTCGCCGCCAACGAACGTCCAGCTCTCCTCTTCCGACTCATCATCGGCGACTGTACCGTCAGGGCTGCTTGCTGTGGCTGCTGTGTTCTTACTGGCCTTGGACTTGACGAGGCTCTTAGCATATTCAAGATCTCGGTAGATGGACTGGATCGCTGTGTCCACGCCATTTTCCTGTTCGTCACATTAGGTCATTGTGTTTTTTTTTTTACCGTACTGGAGATACTTGAGAGGAGACTAACCTTCCTAATGGTTTCGCCTAAGACCCTTGCTTTCACAATCATTCTGTCGCTATGCGTAGCTTCCCATAGCGCCCGGGCGAAGCTGTTGGCACCCCACTTCTTCAAGCAGATACCGACGCCCAGGTCTTCCACCCGACTGCCGAAGAAAAACTGATCGCCAAAGAAAGGACGGATAATGGTAGGGATACCCGCTCGCAAACTTGCACCGGTCGTTCCGGAACCGCCATGATGGGCGGCCGCGTCAATCTGAGAGAATAACCAGTCGTGCGGTGCGCTCTTGATCTGGAAAATCTCGGGCGGCAAAATCTGTTCTGGGACGGCAGCATCCTTACCACCAAGCCTGTCGGACCAGCCCTTGGACAGAATACAGCGAACGTCCGCCTTGAGTACAGCATCAATCACCTCCTGCGTCATCTTGGCCGGATCAGGCACAATGATGGATCCGAAGCCAACATAAACCAACTTTTTGTCTTCCCTGCGAGCCTTGTCAATGAATTCTTTCAGGTCATTTGGCGGTGTCCAGGTAGTCCCCTCATCTAGGAACCAGTAGCCCGTTACCCGAATCCAGTCGCTGTAGTCCAACGGAGGAGCAACAACAGCAGGGGAAAAGTTGTAGAGGAATGGCACTTTGTTTGGCTGCATTTTCTCTAGATTTGTATTAGGCAAGCCGAGAATGTTGTTTCTCCAGCGGTTGACCTGGTGAGCCGTGGCCTTCCAGAACACATTGTCGAACATGACGTATGTGACGTAGTTGTAGGCGCCGCCCATCTTGTGTTCTGGCATGACAAACGCATGAGGATAGGCGCGGGTGCGTGTCCAAGGCATGGTGAAAGCCCGGAAGTAAGGAATTGACAGCGCTTCCGCAATATGAATGCCAGCCATAGCACTCGGGCTTTCAATCAGTAGGTCAGAGCCCAGGCATGCTGTATAAGCCGATGCTAGAAGCTCATCGAGCCAGCCTCGGAATTTGGAGTTGGCCTCTCTCAGGAACGCCCAGGTAAATGTACCGTTCTGGATGCAAATACGCATGAGTTCGCTAGGGTCACCTTCCACGGGCGCAAATTCGATGCCGTGTCCCTCAATCCACGTTCTAAACTCGGCATGCGTAGCTATCCGAGGCCGGTGGCCTTCGGCCATTAGACCCTTGCACAAGGCAATGTAAGGCTGAACATCTCCTCTTGAACCAATGGTCAAACACGTAATCTTCATAGATTCAGACGGCTTGAAGTTAAGGAATGAGGCCTTAGGATCATCGAAGAGAATAGTCGGCGATGAGTCGTGTAATCCGGAGGCTTCCTGTGGCATCTTTAGCTCATGCTCCGCGTTTTCGTGTAGTCGTGCTTCGTTAAGCGCATCCCGCTCTGCTATTGCCTCATCTACATCTTCTTGTTCCTCTATATCTATTAGTCCTGCCTCACGCATGTACCGATCGCTTTCTAAACTTTGCAGTAAAGTTACGGCGCAGTCATCTCTGACGTCCGCCTGATTGAACTCGAAGAATAGCTCTTCGTGGCCACGAATGACAACTACCAGACCAGAGTATCCGAAGCGGAAGCCCTTCTCCTTGTCTGCAGTTTCAATGTCCTTGAGAGGGAGAATAAGTTTCGTCCGAGTTCCCGGCAGTAGGCTTCGGAAACAGAAATTGCGGTCGCTAATGTAAATCTTGCCGTATAATGGCAAGACCCTGATGAGAAACCCAAAGTAGGTTGCTTGGAGCTTCTCTGTCTCTGGGAGCGCGAAGTGCGCACGGAAGCGGTCCATCGTCACGGCGAGCTTACCATCGGCATCAGCATCGTCGTCATCTAGCTCTTCATCGGTCTTAAGGCCCGGGGTTTCGTGGTAATGCTTGCGACCGCCTTTCCACATGCCAGACACCTTCTCGACATATCCCATAGACTCTGTTGCTAAGAGATTGCTTATGCGATGGCTAGTCTGGTTGATATAATTAGCAAATATGCCCGCTCTCTGCAGCGGATATGCTCCCATCTTCGCCAGGTTTTGAAGGGTTGGGGTCGCCGGTAGATCATATTTTTCACCAGAGATAGGGTCTTTCATATGTCCTGTAGTCGCAGGATGGCGCGTCTGCAGAGGAGGAAGGGCTTCCGTTCTCTCCCGGCGAGACGGTTTGTCGGTCGTTTTTTCCCGCCCTGAGGCAGAGGTGGAACGACGAAGAGTCGGCCGATGGAATACTTCGCTCCCTCTAAGTATTTGACTACCGGAAGGGTCTTCGTTCGATGATGTAGCGAGCCCGGATAAACTGGGGTCTTCGAGGGATTGCACAAAAGAGTCCGACGACTCTGGCTTTTCCTGCGATGTCGTAGACTCGTGCACCTGATTCCTATTAAGCGAGCGGCTAGCACTGAAGCTCCGGCGAGGCGACCCATCGCGCGTCAGTTGTTCGAGGTCAAGGCTCCGCCTTCCGAACGTCCGGAAAGCATCAAAACTACCGCGCGTTACATCACTAGCTCGAGGACTTGATTCGCGAGGACTTTGCGCTGATAACGGGACCAACGTTGCTCTGACATTTTCGCGCAGCTTGGGCGACTTGATTTCGCCAGAATTAGGACTCAAGTTCCGTGTAACACTCGTAGAACTGCGATGAGGAGAGTCTTCAGGGGCAACCGATTGAGGTTCGCCTTCAGTCGTCGTAACCGACTGCTGCTTCGAAGCATCTTCCACTAGGATCTTGAGAACATTGATCGCCTCCTTGCCAAAGCTAAAGAAAGAGAAGAAGTACTACAACTCGTCAGCTTTGCTTGTTCCCTATCATAAACCGTGACACAAATGCCTACCTCGTCAATCGCGTAGGTCTCGTCGTTGTCGATGACTCGAACCTTGCATGTATCGGCAAATTCGATCATCTGGTTGTCTTCAACATCCAATACGTTCTCAATAGGTAGGGAAATCTTGACACTGTCGCCGTCGTTGTGAGATCGAAATATGACCCTTTGTAAGCTCTTCACCCATTCCTTGGCACTTGGCCCACTGTCAGCTCTGAAGTGATATGTTCGGTGGTGCGTAGCAACGGAGAAGTTGACAGCATCCTTATCCTTGTCCGTGATGTTTGCCGAGATGGCATATCGTAGATCGATCTGTCCATGGGGGAAATATAGATTGGACGCGTCGCGATAGTATGCCAAGACATCTCCTTTCAATCGGAACCAATATCGGTTGTATTTGGGGTTTCGCTTGCCACACTTAGATAGATATCCAGATTTCGCGACCTCCTGCTGTCATAGAGTCAACATTAAAGTCCTTGGTACCAAATCGGACGCCGGTTTCTTACAGCCTTTTTGGGCAGATATGCATAGAAGCAGATGTGCTTGGACGTGATATACATATAGCCTTGCAGTAGTACGCTCTGAAGCAACCAACACGGATACTCTAGTCAAGCTGGTCAGTCACGTTGTATAATGGCAAAGATAGCGCACGGAAGAGAGAAGAAGTACCTTCTATAACCTCCTCTGGCTCGTCAAACTCGAATATTTCTTTCAATTTTCGCGCAAGGGCACTGGGTCCGGCATCTTCGGTTTCGCCTCTTCGGTGGTCGCCAGATAGTCTCTCCAGGTCGAAGCTCGGTCTCGAAGACATCTCAGCTCGGGCTTCCAGCATGCGACTCATGACAGGAGCAAGTCTCCCTTCGCGATCGGCCCTGGTAGGCTCGAGAGTAGGAGATTGGATATCGGTGGTGGGGGAGCTCGAGGCCTCTTCTTCGCCATCAGCGCTCGAGTCAGACGGTTGAACATTTCTTATCTTGGAAGGCCTCAGCTTAGAGCGAGTGGCTGTGGCAAGACGTGGGAGCTGGGGTAACGAGCGTAGAAGCTGACCGGATAGTCTCCGCCGGGACTTGTCGCCCTTTCCTCTGGCCATGGAAACCGAGCTCTTCCGCAGAACAGTCGTCTTGGAAACGTCTTCGCGTTGTTTCCCCTTAGCTTCCTTGTCATCGCGGGTGTTGTCTTCGTCTTCTTCGTCGCTAGACTGGCCCTCGAACCGGTCGTTGAAGTCGACGGTGGACCCGGCAGCTGCGATCAGGCCGAATATGGACTGGTTCATGTTCATGAACAGCTGAGCACCGTGGTTTGGGGGGATAACGTCCTCGTCAGCGTCGTCACCGAGGTCTTTGAATCGGTCAGGCAGTTCCATGGTGGGTCGGTGACCTTCTTTGCGCTTCTTCAGAAGCCTCCGGTTGATGCGCCGGCGGGTAGCATCTTCATCTGGAGGTAGGGGGGCCATGATGGACGAGCAGACCCCACGCGGGCTCACGAATGATCGTCTGGGGACTAGCTTTATGGGTTCGGTAGCTCAGGCGGAGATAGCATGCGCATGCGAGACACGGAGGTTAATCGGAGGCGCCCAGGGTTCGCAGGGTTCTCAGGGTTCGCAGCGGAAGGGTGGTAAACCTTGAGGGAGTTTAGAAGGCGTCAGGCAGACTGGCGAGGGAAATATGTGGACCACAACAAAGCATGGGATCAGAAAAGTGTATAAGGGCAGGATAAGACAGGCCAGACGGGGCGAAAGTAAGGGAAAGGACCGGCAAGGAAGGCAAAGGACAAAAACAGATCGAGTACGTGGGTAATGTCGATTAGTTGATTGGATGGTAAAGATGTACGTGGAATGAATAACTGGCCATCTATCTATCTGTATGTATGTATGGATGTCTGGATGTCTATCTGCCTATGACGGAGCGGATGGCGAGAGGGAGGGAGAAAGAGACGGAGGACGGAGGGTGGTAGTGGTGGTGGTGGAGGGATAGATGGATGGACGGACGACAGATGAGATGGGATGGGATGGAATATGATGGGATGAGATGGGTTGGGTGGGTGGAGGAGGAGGAGGGTCAGATAGACAGAAGCACTCTGAGAGAGAGGGAGAGGGTTAGTTGAATGAATGAATGAATGTGGAATGAATGAAGAGTGGATGGTTGGATAGGTAGGTAGGTTGTGGATAGTGGATGGATGGAAGCCAGCAAAAAGAAAGAAGAAAAAGAAAGGTTCTCAAAAGCTTATGTGTACATCGGTGTAAAGTTAACAGGTACTTGACTAACCTAGGTGAAATGTAGGTGAGTTGCAGGTGAAATGCAGGTGAAGTGTAAGTAGATGAAAAGTACCTTTTCTTTTTCTTTTTTTTAAGTTTGCAGGTGTAACTGAAGTAGGTTGTACAGAGTACCTGGGCTGCTAGGATGTATTGCCTGCTCCTGACGAAATAGTTGTAGCTTAGTTGTGTCTGTTGTCTTACCCCTGCCACTAGTAGGTAGGTAGGTATTGATGTACTTCAATGACTACACTACCTCCAACTATAATTAGTTGATGTTAGGTAAGTATCAATAATGTTGAGATAGATAGGTAGTTATAAGGCGGAGTTGATAAAGATATTATGTTGAGTACCTAGGTTAACTTTAAGAAAGGTTAATATATTGAATAATACGTAGTACTAAAGGCAAGGCAAAGTAGGCAGGTAATAGGTAGTTGTTGTAGGTAGTAGGGTAAGGTGAGTTATAGTAGTGCAAGTAAGTCGAAGTTATTACCTGGTAAAAGGTAACTGATAAGTAATTTCCATCGCTGCTTTTAGTCGGAACGTACAGACCGCCAGGCTTTATGTACACTAAAATGTAAGTAGGTAAATGTTCGCATAAACCAGGACTTGATCATGATATCCATTTGTTCGATCAACCTTACCAGAAATCAACATATTAAATCAAGTAACTATCTTTAACTTCTGGTAAGAATGTTACTTCTTACCATTTCAATCCAATTTGTTCGCTATGAAGCATACTACTTAGGTATGTATAAACACAAACCTTCAGATACAGTCATCACAAGTCTAGCCACTTACCTAGGTTAGTAAGTAGGTACCGAGGTCAGAAAGGTGTCAAGTCAGAACTAGGTACCTAACTACAACTCCATTCGCAGCATAGGGCGGCAAGGCAAGGCCCTTACATCCCCCAGGTAAGCAGACCCGGACTGTTGTAAGTTGTAAGGCAATTAGGCGATCCCAATCAGATGAGTCGAGTCCCCTGTCTTACCTGCCTGCCTGCCTACATAACTACCTAACCTAGGTATATACCTACAATATTAGACTAACCCTATCTCCCTGTAGACCACCTGCACCCCTATGTAGGTTACCTGTGGTAAATAACTGGCGCTGATGACGTTAAGTTCTCAGTATGTACGTCTGTACATCAATACACCTGATAGGTACTGAGTAAGTACTTGCACGGACTCTAGATACATTGATACATATGTGGTGTACACTAGATAGATGACCTGTCGTCACACCATTGATAGCGCGCCTACATAGCATCCTCCGAGTCGCCAACTACTTACTACAAGTACCTATTTAGATCCAGGTCCCTATGATATTGATAAGAAAACATACTATAGGCACGGCCAGGAGGCAAATAGTAGGTAGTATGTAGTAGGTACATATGTGGGTAAGACAGGCGGCTACGACTACGACAAAAGCTGAGCCTGTCACTCACCAGAGGCACAAGACCCGAGTTGCGCTAAGCAAGGATGGGTCACATGCAAAAAAAAGATGCAAATGACGACTAGGTAAAACTTCCACCTACTATTGGAAGTGCTTACATACTAGGTAGTATTACCTGGGTCCTAGGTAACATCTAGAACTACATACCTTACTCTGTTCCTATCTAGAGAGCATTCTAGTAAAGGCCAGCTTTGGGTTCGATTATTATTTCGAGAGTCTTTTTTTTTTCATAGGGAAAACTCCTTCCGAAAAAGAAAAAAACCATTTGGCGGGTCATCGAATCTATCACATCGTGTGACGTAAAGTAGTTAGGTACATGATTAAGTACACTTAATTTAGTAGATTTTTTTTCTCCCTCGCCGTCGTTATCGGATCTCTTGCCGAGATAACATCTATAGCGCCATCGATAAATGATCAACAGAATACATAATTTTTACATATGAACATTGATACTTATATACTACTAAGTACCTAGGTGTGCATATATAGTATACAACTAACTAGGTACATGACTTATTCACATGAAATAGGTAACATCCATCCCCCATACTACTAGTACTACCTAATACGTTATATAGTACCTACCTACATCCCATTCCATACCCAGGGCAGAGAGGAGGACATTGCGTTCACCAGTCAAGTCATGCACAAGCCGCAGGATGATGCCTGCTATCCACTCTGGCGCTGCATCTGCCTGTTGCGCGGCACGTATGGATCTGGGCGTACTGATCCTTCCTATCATCATTTCATAGAAATTAGCACAGGGGGCCCTGCGCCCCGGATCACTCACCCCATCGACAACTACCTACCTACGTGTACCTTACCAAATTTTCTCACTTAAAGGGACTAAGTCTGGTGTAGCGAGTTGAAAGGGGACCTTAAGTAACGACGGACCGCTCGGGAATTTTCAAAGTATCCGCGCCCGCAAGGTATCATCTGGAGCATCCCCCCAGAAGATGAAAAGAAAAAAAATCACAGGGTTACTAGGTACCTAAGGCTACTGACTTACTAACAGGGCTCACGAGAAACCCCCATTGGACTTCAATTCACTGAGCCCTTCATAATGACCGTAAGGGGCAAAAAAAAAAAACAGAAAGGGGGGTAAGTTGACAGACACGGGTAGGTAGTTCACAAAGACATATACTGTGGGGATTAGAGGACTCGGATTGACACATTAAGAAGAAAAATATCATCCAAGTATCCTCCGGCAGCGCCGAGCTCACTACACTAGAAGTGTGAACTCCCAAGTGCGTAGATCGCAGGGCCCGAGTCGGGCATGACGGGCAAGACTGCAATCTGCATCCCGTTCCCATCGCTCATTCGCAGTTCCACGGATCCATGTTCTCTGGCTCGTGGTCAAATGCAGTTTATATTCATCTGAACTCCGTATCGTAGAATCCGACCATGCCATACCATGCTCGAGAAAAGCCAAAGCCCACCTGCTGTACGTGCAGGCTGGGACTCGGAGATACAACCGTCCCAGTTGTCTGGTATTCCTTACCCACGTTCCGCAAAGAGAAACTCGCAACCGCCGACCCCTTACGCGACCAGCTCAACAACACCACCCGCCTCGGTGATCTTCTTCTCCGCCAGCTTGCTGACCCATCTCGCCTTGACCACAACGGGTACTTCGGGGAGTCTGCCCTTGCCGAGCACCTTGGAGTAGCCGAGAGGGAGGAGGTCGATGACGGGGACGGTGTCAGTCTTGGAGCCGGATAGGTAGGCGTCACGAGTCTCGGCAGGGATAAGGGACCAGAGCTATACACCAGTCCATGTTAGCAGGCTACACTAAATTCCCAAGTGATCACCGAAATTCAGGAACTCGGGTACTTGCCTTGTCCAGGTTGATTACCGGCTTCCAGAAGTGGTTCTGTTGCTTGTGGAAGTACCGCATACCAACCTTACCGAAGTAACCTGGCATCGACGAGTTAGCAACCTAGTTTCTCTCTGGTTGTCCTCGAGGTAGGTAGAGGGAACCCCGTAAAGGACGTACCAGGGTGGTATTTATCGATGTTGGTTCGGTGGTGGTGTTGACCACCGGCCTGTATGCTGCTTTAGTCTGCTGTTCTTCATTCTGTTTTCGTATATGTTCGGTATGCCTTACCATACCGCGACCACCTGGGTGCTTGCGGTGCTTTCCGACACGACCATGACCGGCACTGACGTGACCGCGGCTGTATCTCTCGTTAGCATCCATATTGCCATGATATACGCATTTCAAAAAATTTAGCGCTCATCAATCGTCCGCCTGTCTTCCAATTCGTCGCGCCGGTGGTGATCGTAGTGTATTTCCCCTCTCTCGCCCTCCCCTCCTCTTCCCCCCATTTATTTTCTTTTCTTTTCATTGTCTCTTTTTTTCCCTAGTTAATTCCAATATGATGTTCTGGTATGGATTTTCCTTTTTTTTTTTGTTCCTTCTGTTTTTTTTCCTCGTATCCCACATCTAAGTAGGCAATCCCTTCGGGAAGGGGGGAGGGGGAGGGGGAATATGGCCTGGGATGGCGCAACCGGCGCGACGATGATGGACGACGATGACGGACGCTGTGAATGGAATTGATTCTCTTGGGAAACATACTGCTTGCGCGTCTTGCTGAATCGGGTAGGCATGTTGGCGAATGAGTGGCTGTTGTGTGTGGTGGTGTTTTTGCCTACTCGAGGTGGATTGCGGGAGGAGGGACGGGTTTTAAAAGTTGCTTTGGGGATTTTGTGAAATCTATTTCGTTTAATTTTTTTTCGCGGTAGGGCTTGGTGCTCAAGCCACAGCACTAGGTAGCACCAGCCCGTGGATAGCCCGGGACCCACCTGTGCGCCTGCTGGACCCGACTTCTTATCGCGCTTATCCGTCAAATGAGGCTCTTATCACTTCCAGCTGGAGCGCAGGTGCCCGGGCGTCCTGGACAGGCGGGCCTGCATCAGGTTGGAAGCCCCCCTAGGTAACTAAGTACCTATAGTATGTTGGTTTATCTCAGCCACAACCTAACTTGGAAGGTATCTTCAGGTTGTCTCCCTGAATCACACAACCCCGTATTGTCATAAAGTATTGCATCATTCGATTGTCATAATACCTATAGCAAGGCACGGTGGCCATGACGTTCATTGGTAGGGAGTAAGTACCTACCTACATGGACTACAGATTCTTATACACATAGGGTATAGGTATCACAACCAGATACCTTCATCTCGATGAAATAGCATTGGTGGAACAATTATCCCATATGAATTGTACACCACGATGGGTATGACTTTGCTCAGAAAAGGATGTCCATCTCTAACCATTTTAAAAGTTCATGGATCGTTCTACAGTCTCTCTTTAGCCTGCAAGTGGGAGGTTGTATGGCAAGCATCAGTCGGCCGCAAACCACCAAGGGTTTTACTATAGCTGTACAAGTGATCTTCGAAATTGGGTCCTGCTGACAGCCCCTATCTGGTAGTAGCATGTGCGTGTCCATTATGTCATATGCCTATATACATATCTTAGTGTTTGTCAAGAAAGTCCACGTTACGTACTTACCTGGACACTAGAAGTTTCTAGAGTAGGGGGTGAGGAGGACTTAACAGATCGATCTATGGTGAATAGACAGAAAATAAAATGTAAGGGAGTGTAGGAACTAATACTATATACGCAACCCTTTTTATTATATACAGCATACCTACCAATGCGTGAAAAATACACATAGCACCAAAGCTTCATATTAAGAAAAATAAACCTCGTAGAGATATATAATACTATTATAATAACACCTTTTAGTGCGGGTATCTAAACTCCCCATTCATCTATAGAAGATGCCCATTATCTTGTTTCCAGTTGCTGCGAGATACCAGGCCTGTAGCTACCCACATAACAGTCATGAGTGTCTACTCATTCCATTCGGTTCATCAATGTTGTAGAGAAACTAACTCTTAAGTTTAACGAATACTCCGCTACATTTGTCGAATACCCCCTGATAAGAGGGGAAATATTATGATAAAGGGGAAACCCCTTCCCTTCTCTTAATACTACGAGCTCCTACCTAATAGACCATATAAATCGTAACGTTTACACTGACATAAGTTCTGCGTAAACAATACCTGATTACGTGTGATGCCCGACGCACAAAAGGCTCTAGGGATTTTAACCAAACAACCTACCTACACATCTTGCGACATAGGAATAGTTGCAAGTAATACATACATTAGTCCTAAATTACTGCCGTTACCAGTCTATAAATATAAACCAAAACATAGAGAGCACAGCATGGATACCTACCTACTTACGTATGCCCTGACTGCCTCCACTAATATGTTAACAAGTTTTAGAAACGAAAAAAAAGAAAACTTGGAAAATAAGGGGGAGAGGGAGGAGTATAATGATAAAGCTTATATAGCTATGAGGCAAAGTGGGCTTGGGATCCTTTCTCTCCATCATGATACTACCCCACCACCATCATAGTCTAATTCATCTTCCTACCTACCTCCCTATATACAACCTCCTCTCCCTTAACATCTACCATCATCATCGACAACTACAACTCAACTTTCTCCCATATTACTTACCTCTTACCCCTAAAAAAAACCCCCAGCTTCCCCATCATCTGCCCTAGCCCCGCATCCTCGCTCCCCTCCACCATGCCCCCCCTGATCCAGCCCGGGAGCTTCTCCCGGATCCTCTCGGCCGCGAACCGGCGATCCGCCAGCACGATGGCCGCATAGTCGTCCCTGTGGCGAATCGCGCGCCCGATGCTCTGGTTGACGGCGCGCATGCACGCGTTCTCGTAGAAGTCGCGCGCCGCCTGCTTCGCCTGCGCATGGATCTGTGCCGAAGTACACGAGGAAGAAGAGGAGAGCCTCTCCCGCGTCGTCGCCTCAATGTACTCGATGCGCGCCTTCCAGTCGGGCGAGTGGATGTTCGGGTACGGCAGGCCGACGATGACGACGCAACGCCCGAGGCGGTCCGAGAAGTTGATGCCCTCGCTCATCTTGCCACCGACGACGCTGAGGAGCAGGGCCCCGCGCCTCCCGCTACCGTCGTGGCCCCCCAGGATCGCCTCGCTGTACTGCGTCAGGACCTCGTCGCTCGAGCCGCCCTTGGCTTCGCGGAACACCGACTTCTTCGCCTGCAGGCGCTCCCAGATCGACGGTTTTGGCTGAGCCTGGGCCTGTGCTGGGTTGGTGGGTTCACTGCTGCTCCAGGCCTTGACCACCTCGTCCAGGTACCCGTAGCTTGGGAAGAAGACGACGACGCCGTCGGGGACGACGGTGCAGAGGTTGAGGATGGCGATGCCGAGCTCCCGTACTATGGTTTTGTCACTCCGTTTCTGGAAGCTGAACTCGAATTCGATCCTGTTGGCGTCGGCCTTGGGCTTGGAAGACGCCAGGGTCCAGACGAACAGGTTCGATGAGGGGATGACGTGGCCGCAGCTGAGGGTAGTTATTTTGCTAGGGTCCAAGTCGGGGAAAAGATGGGCTGTGTAGTCCGCGAAGGGAGACATAGTTCCGCCAGCAAGTATGACCGCTCGGGCACTCGCGGCAATAGAGGAAAATGCATGGGTAGGCGAAAGGAGAAGGTATGAGAGCTTGATGTCTTGTTCTTTCCCCGGCACTTTATGATAGAATATCCGGCCTTCGGAACTTAGATTGTTGAGGGATACTAGAAACGAAACTAGGGTATGAAGAACAGGCGTGGAGGAGGTTGAATGTGCTGAGGAGGTGTTGTCATTTTGCTCTTCGGCCTGTGCTACATAACCCTCAATCTTGTAGGCCAACTTCGAGTCCTGGACGTATTGGATAAGTTTGTACATGTTGATCTGATCAATCCCTTTGGACTTGAGTAATGCATTAGGATCGACGATCCCCTGGTCGCTCTAGAAATATGGTAAGTGAATAGTGGCATTGGCAAAGGTTAAGTTGCTTACCTTGAACTTCAGCGCATTATCTAGCCACTCACTCAACCCATCAACGACTCTAGTAACTTGAGCCACCATGACTCGGTTCTCACCTTTAAGCTTCTTGCCAAACTTCTTCACATACACACCAAGCATTTGTCTTGCTCGTCTCAATTCCCTCAAGCCGATTTCCGAGGCATAGACGTTCGCTACAGCGTCCATAATATTGTGGGCCTCATCGATGATCACTACATTACCGTCAAGCTTGATGCCAAGAGCATCTCTGGCAGTTTTCTGGAGGAGCAGGGGATACGGGAGAGTGATGATTTCTGCGCCAGGTATAGCCGTCCGGGAGGCATAATACGGACATACCTGAAGCTTCTTCCCTAGATCGAAAAGGTCTTCGATGTCGGGAAGGGTGGCCAGAGCATTGTCGCGGAATTGATGTGTCTGGCTAATGTTATCGGGTTTGGGCACGAATTCACATTTGCCCTTAGATTTAGGTTGCTGAAGTTCGCTGCAACGGTCATTGATTGCAGCTAGAGAGCCCAGGCGTGAGACAGATGGGTTGATGCATAGTCGCTGACGCGAAGACAACGGTACATGCTTGATCCCTTCGGAGTCCGTGGATGAATGCTTATCCATGATCGAATCCGGCAGCGAAGGCGGGAAGGTTGGTCGGCGTAGTTCAGCAATGAATTGGCTCAACTGGGAATGGGTTCTAGAAGTATAGTATATCTACGCTGCATTGTTAGGAGAATCAGAAGATTTAACGATGTGCGGCCTGCGTCTGCGCCTGTGGCCGAAACTCACCTTCACCTCATTTTGTTCAACATCTTCTTCCTCCTCTTTTTTATGAGAAGAGATGAATCCAAGCTTCTCCATCAGTTCCCTCGTCTCCTTACCGGCACTAGATGAATATTCATTCTCTAAAGAGGCATCTTGGCTGTCTGCATCCTCTAGCAGCCATTGGTCGTCGTCTTGCAGATCAGTAGTAGCCTTTCCTGAACTAGAGTCGTCGATTCTTCTTCTCTTGCTTCTTCGTTCTTCGTCCAATTTCTCCTTGGCGCGGATCCTTTTTAACCGTTCTTCCCGCTCCTCCCATTGCCTTAGCAGCTCCTCATGCTTTCTCTTGAGCATTTGACCAACGATCCAATCTGGTTCGTCCTTGAACTCCTCGGCAGCCTCCGTCACGGAACTCTCGTATAACTCTCTTTTGTGGTTTCGCAACCAAGTGAGTGCAGCACAGATAAGAGACAATGATTTCCCCTGTATATAGGTCAATATTGTAAGAAGAAGGGTGAGTAAAAAGGAACATACTGTGCCTGTTGGGCTTTCGAGGATACCGACACGTCCTTCCCCCTGTTGGAGCACGTTGTAGGCCGTAGTCATGAACTGAGTCTGCACATCATATGGCGTGTACGGATGGTGGAAATCCAGCTTTCGAACGCCTTCAGTAACCTCATCCATGGCTGCTGCTAGGTGTGGGCGGTGCCACAAGAGAGAATCTTGGCAGACTTATATCGGGGTTAAATATTACCCTCAAACAATGAATGTATTAAAAGTTATACTTCCCCAGAGGCTTGAACGAATGTGGGAAGCCATAAGGATAGTGTGATATAGGAAGTTGAGAGTTGCGTTGTCCTAATCTATCTGTTAGATTGGTAATGATGTTTTGGTGAAATTGAATCTCAGGTATCGATAAAAGGATGTGCTTGAGGCATCGTACCTAAGTTGATGTACCTAGTAGTAAGTTTGTAGGTACAAACGATGAATGATATTTATCATCTGAGGCGTGTATGTAAGCTGCCTACAATAGGTAAATACATAAGTAGTAACTACATACCTGAGCTTAGCTCAGTCTGAGTCGTGTTGATGGATTACCTAGATGGATGGAAAGACATATGCACATTGATGGGTATCAATCATATGTTGAGTGGAGACAACATGAGCTTACCTACCAATATGTACTTAACCATACTATCGTATAGTAGGTATATACATACTAGATACTTATGCATGTATGTAGGTATGTATGTAGGCAGCCACATATGTACATAGGGTAGGTAGGTAAGAGGTATTCCATTGGAGCCCCGGCCTTGTTTGCGTTGTTTTGTGGCTAGGTACGTAAAAGTTGGAGAAATCAGACGAGCTCTAGCCACATTCCGGATTGAAGCTCCAACGCTCAACCGTCAGTTGCGAAGCTCCCCCGCAAACGGACAAGGGAACTTAGGGTGGAGGTCCCAGCGCGCTAGCGTGTCCAGCCAGGTACAAAAAGGGCCCCTCTCCCCAAGCGACTTTGGGGGCATTCCGCCCTTGTGAAGCCTGAGCAACTTGTGTTAGTAGCACTGCTGCACTGCACCAACGTGAACCCGTTTCAATCCGTCTTGCCTCGACACCGTATTCCGATCCGATTTTATTTTATCTTATCCTAATTTCCGTTCTACCTCCTTAGGTACATACCTATACCTACCCCATCATCACACCACGCCAAACTCCCTCCTTTCATCAACACCAACCCCAGTGGCGGCATTCTTCTCATCGGTCTCTTGACCTTCTTTTTTTTCCCCTTTCCCCTTTGGCCTACGAAAACATCCTACCAACACGTGCAGCATCAATTCGGCTGAGAATCAGACCACTGCCGCCTTTCCTTACCTACCTACCCATCGAAATCCGGGGAAACCTACCTAAAATATTCGGGAGATTTCATCTATGCTGGTACTTATCTCCCCTCCCTATCTCCCTCTTCTCGTCCACCCCACATTCAGTTACCCAGGTACTGTACGTTTAGTATGTACATATTCAATATCGTATACCGCAATACCGTACAATACCGTACCGTACCGTACCTTACCTACCTAGCCTGCTAGCCCACAGAGACCTTGCATCCCCACTTTTACCTGGTCTATCCTGCACCTGCTAATCATCATCACTCTTTTTTTTCGTTAGTGTCGACCCGATCCCGACTCTCGATAATTATAAAAGCTACCTCTTTTACGCGCTACAACACAACACCACCTCCTAAACCGCCATCCGCCTCCACGTCCACATCCACACCCACCTACCAGCCTTTCTGTCCCGCACCCAGCTGCACTGCATCGCCTTCTACACCGCCGCCGATACTCAAGTGCGATTGCCATCCCGTCAGCTTCTGCGACGAATACCGGCTCAATTGGCACAAGGGTGCAATGGGATTGTCTAGAGCTCTTGAGCTCAACCTCATTTCCCCTACTCATACCCAGCTGTTGTCGTCATCCTCGACAGCTCCCACACTATTGTGAGTAATACGCCTTCGCCATCCTCGACTGACCCCAATTGATTATGTTTTATGTTCTCGTCTTTGTTTCCTTGCCTTTCATCTCTATTTGCGAACTACCGATGCTAATCATCTGCCCTCACCAAACCACAGATCCACGCTTTGATCCCCCACACATGAACACGACCGCGCGTCATGGCGAAAACACTCAAGCTGGGAGACCGGCTCCGCTATCCCATAACCATATCCAAACTATTCAAGAAACAGGGCGATGATGTTGTCAAGCGAGAACCCATCATGCAGTACACCTTCAAGTTCGACCGCAGAGTTGGTGATCCAACCCTGGGCGAGGAACGTATTATCCAGGAGACGGGCATCGCTGACTGGGACAGTCCTGCTGAAGGCAAGCTGAAACAATGGCGCGTGCACGAAGGCCAAGTGATCGAAAGAGATCAGGAGTTTGTTGTTGTCGAGGAGACTTGCAGTCACGAGATCCAGTATGCTGGCCTATGCGCCATCTGTGGAAAAGACATGAAGGAGCAAAACTGGGCTACCGAGTCCCTCGACACGGAGCGCGCTACTGTTGCCATGGTCCACGACAATGTCGCGCTTACCGTCAGCCACGACCAGGCCGAACGCGCCGAGATGCAACTTCAGCGACGCCTGTTGAAGGAGCGCAAGTTGAGCCTGGTTGTTGATCTGGACCAGACCATTATTCATGCCTGCATAGAACCCACCGTCGGGGAGTGGCAACGTGATCCCTCCAATCCCAATTATGATGCCGTCAAGGACGTCCGTAGTTTTCAACTTGATGATGGCCCCCGGGGGTTGGCCAGTGGTTGCTGGTACTACATCAAGATGCGGCCCCGCCTGGCCGAGTTCCTAGAGAAGATATCTGAGATATTCGAGCTTCACGTTTACACCATGGGAACCCGTGCCTACGCCCTTAATATTGCCAAGATTGTCGACCCGACCCAGAAATTATTCGGAAACAGAGTGATAAGTCGGGACGAGAACGGCAGCATGACGGCGAAGAGTCTTCAGCGACTGTTCCCTGTCAGCACCAACATGGTAGTGGTCATCGATGACCGAGCCGACGTTTGGCCCCGGAACCGGTCTAATCTTATTAAGGTCACACCATACGACTTTTTTAAAGGCATTGGCGATATTAACTCCAGTTTCCTACCAAAGCGTGAAGACATTATTGCGCCAAGCCCCATGCCTATCCACAAACAGGAGAATGGCACCGTCCCACAAGGCGAATCCCAAGTCAACGGAAAACATGAAACGACCGCCGACCACGAGAAGGTGATGGCTAACAGCGACGAGAGCGCCCTGTTACAATTACAAGCCGAGGAGCAGGAGCGGACGCTCGAGAAACAACTCAAAGATCGTCCTCTCTTCCACCTACAAGAGGAACTAGACAAAGAGGACGAACAGGCTGAGAGGGCTTCGGCCGATGGTACTGAGAACCCGGAGCCCGGGGTCAACGGGCATTCCGAATCGCCATCCCATCAGCGACATAACCTATTACGTGACGACGACCAAGAGCTCTTGTATCTGGAGCAGCACCTCACCAACCTTCATCACTCGTTCTACCGGCAATACGATGCGCGGTCTGCGAACCAGCGGCCAGATGATATTGCCCCCGACTCGATTCCCGACGTAGGCTTAACTCTCAAGTTCCTAAAATCTCAAGTCCTGAAGGACACTAGGATTGTGCTATCTGGCCTTGTCCCTTTAGGTTCCGACGTACGAAGATCTGAGATTGGCATGCACGCCGAAGACTTCGGGGCCGAACTCCGCACGCGAGTCAGCGACGACATCACCCACCTCGTCATAAGTAGTTCCCGACCCCGGACACAGAAAGTCCGGCAGGCTGCGCGCATCCCCTCGATCAAGATCGTAAACCAGAACTGGTTGGCCGATTCGCTAGCGCAGTGGAAGAAGCTGGATGAGACGCCGTACCTTGTCCAAGTACATCCTGCAGACCGCAGTAGAGATACACCTCTAGAAGAGAGCTCAGGTTCGCCTCCGCGGCCCAAGATCACGATTGTTCAGTCTGGCCAACCAATTTTTGACCAAGAACAGAACATGGAAGCCGAAGACGGCGATGCAGATGACTCGGGCGAGGAAGAGGACGAGGAGGAAGATGGAGAGGACGGCACGGAAGGAGAGGTGCGGGATAGGTATCACGTCATCCCACCTGAGCTCGAAGACGGCGAATCTAGTCCGATTGACGGCATGAACGAAACGGAATGGGACGTGGTTGATGAAGAGCTGAAAGAGTTTATGGGTTCGGATGTTGACGACTCTGATTTTGAGAGTACCCTGGACGGGGACACGGGCATGGACACAGATACAGATGAACCTCGGGGTACGAAGCGAAAGGTAGGAGACGGCGAGAGCGAGTATGGAGTCGGGGTGAGTGCCCTAGCTAAGAAGCAGCGTATCGCCAAGGCTAGGATCACAGGCCTGCGCAATGTTAAGAATGTGGGCGAAGATGATACTGAAGGCAGTGGGTTGCCTACGCCCTTGGGGACCGGCGACGAGGAAGATGCCACTGGTGTTGAGGCCAACGGGGGTGAGGATGGTGGGGAGGAAGAAGAAGAAGCAGCAGAAGGAGAAGAGGAGAATGAAGAAGCAGATGATGATGATGATGAGGCTGACGACGATTACTTTAACGAGCTGGAGGCTGAGCTTGCAGCTGAGCTAGAAGCCGAAGGACAGGGCTAAGCATGTGTCTTCTCATCTATGTCTGTGTCTGTCGCAGAGAAGGGGAGAAAAGGAGATGTGATTGTGAGATTAGGAGAGAAATGTGTGATTATACCGTGGTCTAGCCGTCTATTTGTGTGTAAAGGCGTTTAGCATCGAGGCCCTCGGCATATGTCTGGTTAGGTTTTTGTTAAAGGTTTATGGCTGCATAGCGCTAGTTGGAGCATTGACATTGTTTCCATTCTCCCGGTATACCGTATTATTTCTTCTACCATGAACTTGTGTTTCTAGCATTGCATACATCTATATACACTGGATATCTGTGACCGGGGTAGGAACCGGGGTAGGAGGTGTGCATAGCATATACCTAAGGTTAGCATAGCCTGAGGTTACTCATTTATATGCATATATGCATGTAAAACAATCGCGATACACTAAATATAGTGTTTTTGATAGGACCGATAGATGACTAGGTACTAATGTACGATTTATGTACTCCGTAAGGTTAGGTATCTATCCAATTTAGACTCACGTGATATGGGTACCTTGGTAATCCATGCCACACTCCACACTTGGAACCGACCCGCAGCAGAGCAGAGCAGAGCTCCATCGCCCGTTCATCATCCGTCCATCATCATCATCACCACCACCACCACCACCACCAAACCAAACCAAGCCGGCCACCTTACCACGCCGCAACGAGTCAATTGCAAACCGGGCAATTGACCTTGACCGACCACCCAAGTTACCTACCCATCTGATTAGATTCACGCTCGCCCGCTTGCCCACCATGCCTCAGGATATGCCCCCCACCGGGGGCTACGGCCCCATTCAGTACAAGGTAAGGCAGCTCTCTCTGTTTTTTTCCTACTTGAGGATTAGCACTAGGAAAGGACTGTGTTATTGTGGAGAATGGAGAGGGCATGGTGGACAGACACAAGACCGGTCACCGAAAACGAACGGAATGAATTGGGGACCACGACGGACAGAGCATATGGCCGATGGCGATGGCGATGGCGATGGAGAAGGACAGGCCTGCTGGCCGCACATTGTGCTGCATGGAATATATTGCGCTACTTGAACGGATTGCAACACCATTGGAGAAGGGACCGCTCAGCATCTACGACGAGGCTAAAATAAAGAACGGACGAATTAAGGACTGACGTATATGCCCCCCTAAACAGCGCAACCTCCCCGCGAGTGGTTTCCGACCGGCTACCCTGCTCTTCGGCATGGGCGCCATCATGGCCTACGGGTTCTACAAAGTGGGCCAGGGAATTCGGGAGCAGAAGTACGTTTTCCTTTTATTTTCTTCGTCGGCGAATATGCGTTGGGGAAAGATGTGAGACTGGGAACTAACGGTTCAAAAAATAGTGAGCTGGCCCGCGAGAAAGTGTGGTCCCGCATCCACCTAATTCCCGTGCTCCAGGCGGAAGAGGACCGCGACCTCGTCCGGAGGCACCTGGCGGACCAAGCTCGGGAGAAGGAGCTTATGGGCGAGAACTTTCAGGTGTATAACTCGGACAGGTACGTTGTTTTCTATCTTTATTATTGTTGATCTTCTGCCTAGTCATCGTCCTAGAGTTCAACGCAAGTGAAGGCTTGCGCTTGCTGTTATATGTGCATTGCATACACATTAACATGAATACGCAGATACGTGAGACCTACGTTTGCCGCCACACCGGGCAAGATTACGAAATAGGTGGGGGAATTGGATTTTATGAGAGTGCTAGTTTACTCTAGTGAGAGGGTAGTGAGATGGAAAGAGACATTCCATCGCATGCTGCACACCTAAAGGATGACAAGGGGAGACGTAGGAGTCGATGGGGGAGTTTGGGGGAGGGGTGTGGGGGACTTGTACATATTATACCAGCCAAGAAAGAAGCTAAATGACGAAATAAATAAAAATGAACAACAATTTAACAATCGATGGATTTCGACTTCGTCTCGGGTTATGGTTCCACTCCTCCTTGCCCAAAACCCCATTCCTAAGTATAAAGTGAGGTATCGCCTGTAATTTAGTTCCAGTCTTCTGCATGATGATAGTTACGCCTTTTACTGTCATAAAGTTTGGGGGTTTAAAAATCCCGTTGAATGCGGGAAGGCCGTGTCCAAATAATATGGATAGCACCTAGGTACTTACCTAGTTCCTTGGGCACAGCAGACGGACGAATGGATTATACTAAGTAGTTCTGGGCGTTGATTGGTAGGAGGGGAAATTCGATATACATCAATATTACTAAGTAATGTTATGGAGAACTTGTATCAATACCTCAACCTAGGTAGGTATTTGATAGGTAATACTCATATCTAACCCCCCTTCCTTTTTTTAATAGGTAGGTAGGTAAAAGAAAAATGAGTGTTTAAAAGACTACCTACATTGGAGTTTTTATATCTTAATCGAAAGATATTAAAGCCTCGGTTAATGGCGCTTTTCTGTAGTAAAATGGCACGATGTGGACTAATGGTCTATAAAAGGCATACGATATATCAAGACACTAGACTTCTATTAAATAGTCTTAACTTCGGCAACTTAACCAACTTACAAATGCTTCTGGACCCATATTATTCTTCGCTCATATTATTATAGCGCTTACTTTGTGGAGCAAAACATTCCCCTACCTAGGTTAAAAACATCAATAAGTCGGTACGTATTGTTCAACTCGTTTCCATCTCCTGCCCCCCCCCCCCCTCCCCCCAATCTTCTATATGTAAGCACCACTACTCACGCAAACTCCGAAGCAATATAGCCGGCAAAAGGCCTACAACGTCAAACAATTACCAGGTTAGGAAAGTCCGTGGCGTTATAGGCGACGGGTTCGTGTGGCTTATTATAGAGAAGAGAGGAGAGGTTGATGTCAGAGATAAGGACCCCGGGAGCGAACTGTGCGTGGCTAAAATGATGTACGATCGTTGCGGTCTAACCCTCCTTTTCGCTACACTAGCATACTTACAGTCTAGACCAGACCAGACAAGACTCTGTGGAGTCTCTTGGGGGTGGGGAACATCATGGGATGACATCTACTTTGGCCCTACAGATCTGGGCTGTGCCCAATGGGCATGACGTGACAACTCGGCCGGACCCAGATACCTGGCACGCACCCCGAGGGCGAATACGCATTATGGCCTCACTGGGACTCTATATTCCAAAATGGAGCCATCGTCATCGTCGACATCCTCCTCCTCCTTTTCCCCTTCCCACTACTTCCCCCAGCGCCGCCGTGTCCTCCAAGCATGCATGAACTGCAGCAAGCGGAAGACACGATGCGACGGGGCCAAGCCCAAGTGCAGTCTGTGTATGACCCAGAACGTAGAATGTGTTTACCGCGATGCTCCACAGCCGAGGATCGAGCAGAACACGAGGATCCTGCTCGAGCGCATACAGCTGCTAGAGGATCGTCTTATGTCTTCGCCCATCTTTACCACGACGTCTAATAATCCCGCCGTTGGTAGTGGTAGTGGTGGTGGTGGTGGAGTAGCTGCCGTCACGCCCACGCCCTCGCACACGAGCAGCCAGCCGGACATAAGTCACCATCCCTCCCCCGGTCTCCGGCCCCAGCAGGACCGGTTAATGTCTAGACCAGACGTACCGATCCCGCTGTCGCACACCGCCAACGCCAACCACGTGTACCGGTGGCCGATCGTACAGCAGCTCCTCAGCAGCCAGGACGGCGGACGCGGAGGCGGAGAGGGAGGAGGAAGAGACCCCACGGATCCGATCGGGATCTTCTTCGAGCCGTCGTCCTCGCGCGTAGCCACGCTGACGCCGACCGAGTCGTGGCGCCTCTTTCGCGGCTACCACCTGCCTTGCCCGGCTAAGACCGTCGCCGAGTACCACCACCTCGTCGACGTGTACTTCGCCGAGATCACCATGTTCTTCCCCCTGCTGGCGCCGAGCGAGGTGCTCGAGACGCTCGAAGTTGTGGCCACGTCGGAGCTGGGCGGCGGCGAGCACCGCGACGACTACATACCGCCGGCGCGGTACGCGCTGCTGCTGCTGGTGCTGTGCCTCTCAGCATTTGTGGCTCAGGGAAAGAGTCTCATACACGCGAGCGGCGGCGGCGGAGGAGGAGCGAACGACCGTGGTGTGCCTAACAATGAGGATGCCGGGCTGGACCAGCACCTCTGGACTAAGGCGAAGCTACTGCTTGGATACATATCGTCGGAGCTGTCTCTGGAAGCAGCGCAGTGTGCGATGCTGGCGAGGTAACGTGTGCCCGTATCTATTGCTGCCCCCCCTCCCTTTGCTTTCCCCGGTCCTCTACTTTTCATCACATAACACTACGACGGTGTTTTCTTCCTGCTTTCCTTTTTAATCGAGAACGTGCTCTGTCTCAGCTAACAGGCAGCTCCTTTAAATTTAGCATTTACATGGGAGCTCAGGGTCGGGTGGCCAAGTCCTTCCACTGGGCGCAGGCGGCAGCTGTCAAATGTGAAGCTCTCGTGCGGATGTAGGTTTTGATCTAAATTGGTTGTTACAAAAAATTCTCTGTGAAAGGTCTTCCTCTTATCTTTATGTGCGAAAAAAAAAAGACCGTTTTATTCTTTTCTTCACCTCCGTCTCAACTGACATTTTTCATTCTCTGTGTGGAGGCCGGGTACCAATCGAATCGTGCATGGCGAGTTCTCGGACGCCTTCCGGAGGCTCTACTGGGTGGCCTTCATCTACGAGGGCGATTTCGGCTCCGAGATAGAGATCACAGGGCCCTCGGGCATCGCAAAGTACGAGGACCTTGTACCTTACCCCGTCTTTGAACCTTCGTCATCAACGTCTACGCACGCCCCTCCGGATTCGAACACGGCGAATAATAACAGTAACACTAACAATAAAGGAGGCGGTGGCAGCGGTGGTGGTGGTGGCGTCCCAAGCCCCGACGACGTCGTGTCATCACCGATGCCGATTCACTCAGTCGAAGAGCTCATTGCCTTCCAGATCAGCACTAACGCGGCGATACGGAGGTTCCTCAATCGCGTTAACAGCCTCATCTACGACAGTAAGGAGCAGTACCGCATGACGCGGTCCGACTACGCCACCTGGCTCATGCGCGTCACCGACGACCTGTGGTCGCACCACACCGCCATATACCGCAACGTGCCCGACTTCCTGCTCACCAGCCGTCCCCCCCCTCACCACCACCATAACGACCATGGCCATCACGACCGCGAGGCTGAACAACATCAACAACAGCCATCGTTCCTGCGCGCCCACGCCCTCGGGAACAACCCTTGGAACGTGATCCGGCTCAAGGGCCGCTATTACGCCGGCCAGTATATCATACACCGCCCCTTCGTCGAGTACGTGCTGCTCAACCTGCAGCGCTTCGAGTCCCATCCCTGCCGCGCCGCCGTGCTGGACAAGTGTAGCTTGTGCCTCGAGGGGTGCCGGGGGTTTGTGAAGGTGTTCGACACGGAGCTCGTGAATAGCATTACATGTCTGTTCGGCACGGGTATGGTGTAAGTTCTTTTTTTTTTTTTTTTTGTGGGGGGGTCACTGCACTGTCCCCCCCTCCCCCCTTTTGCTTCGTTGTCGGGATTATAAATGCGTATGGTGAGGGGACCACAACATAATATGCTAGTGAGAAAATTTTTTATCTTTCTTGGGGCTGACTATAAATTAAGCACCTTCGCCATGGTCATCATCCTGCGAGTCTGCACCTTGGTCCCCGTGTTCGCCCCGATCCTGCCGCAGGACATCGAGGAGGCCATCTTCCTCGGCAAGCGCAACCTGCAGCGCTTCAGCGCTAGCATTCGCGAATTCCAGTGGCACCTGCGCGTGCTCGAGCAGCTTGATGCCGCCCGCGCGGCGAATCTGGGGATGCTGCTTTTGAGTCCTTAGAGAGTGGGAGAGAAAGAAAAGAGGAGGGGGGGAGAGTGTGTGTGTGTGTGTGTATGTGATAGTACCTGTTGCGGAGAGGACGGGGCGGCGTTAAAAAGGGGGGAGGGGAAGGGGACAAGGGGTACAGGGGCCGGGCCAGGGATAGGAGGGAGAAAGAGAGAAAGAGAGAGGGTAGTTTCACAGATAGTAGGTAATTATCCAAGAAATGTGCTTCTCGGCATTTATTCACCCCCTTGTTTACATATCTGTAAGTTTATATCTCCGTTCGTCCCCTAGCTACGATAGGATATACACTAAATCTTCAAAACCTCAAAGGCCCAAACTTGCGTCCGCCCCGGCTATGTAGCGGGTTCGTGACCTTCGCCTCCTTTTTTGGCCCTCCACCTCGCTTTCTCTTCTATCTGGGGCTACAATCGAATACCTGCCAGCCCAACGATGAAGAGTCTCATTCTGGAGCTCAGTGGTCCGTCTCGAGCTACCCCGATTCACGTACCTTCCTAGCCTCGGGATACCGAGGAGTAGGTGAAGATGTGTTCCCATCAGAGGGATGCAAATTCAACTCCTGTCTAACGACCTACTTGGAGGTAATTCGATCCCCCCGTCTACTTGTCCAGGAATCGAGTAATTCATCCCACCATGATGGCTCACGGGTTCTGCGTGGAATACATGCATCTTGCCGTTATTACCATGGGGAGATACGTACTTCTTGTATAGTTCTAGGGACCTCTATATGATTGCTGCTGCTGCTTCTTCTGCTTCTACACTCGGCGGTTGGAAATTAATTGCACTTGGGTCACTTGCGTAGCGGCTAGCTGTGAATATCCGAGTATGCCTTGAGATGGACATTGCCCTACGCCTATGAGCCGACCACGAGGCTCTCGACCTTCTGTACCATGCGACCAAGGATGGAATTATGAGGGAGCCAGTGCATCATCACCGCTGATGTTGATGGATGGGTGGATCTCCTCTTTCTGTGCCCTGGATACTTCCCTTTAGGCTTTGCTAGGTAGCGTCAATGATATCTAACCATGCACCTCTCCTTAAAAGAGGCATATAGCAGTAAAAGGAAAAATGAGATGTAAGTAGATATTGCCACATAGAGATAACTCTGTGCTGCTTAAATTTCCTTTCTGCTTGCCTGATCTCCTGTAATACTCTCTGTTCTTTAGCTTTTACAACCAGACTTGAATCCTGCCTGTTTATAGATCAAAGAGCTGCATAACATTATTGGACCTCCATATTAGTTCACTACCTATCTCCCTTCTACATTTCTCATTTTATCAAAATACCACGCACTGCGATATACATTGCATTACCAACGTCAGCCGTGCTCGCAGTGCCCCCTAGGTCCCTCGTTTTAATTTCGAAGTCCCCGTTCTCCTTCGCATCGTCAACTCTCGCGACTGCTTTCTCAATCGCAGACACCTCATCCGTTAGTAGCAGCGCGTACCTAAGCATCGTGGCCCAGCTCAGGATCTGCACCACGGGGTTAACGACCCCTTTGCCCGAGATATCCGGCGCGCCTCCGTGAATAGGCTCGTAGATTCCGTTACATCGGGACGAGCTGGGCACTCCGTAGATGCTCGTGCTCGGTAGGGTTCCCGGCATCCTGATAATGCCCCAGGAAATATTCGGCTGAATGGTCCCAAAGGTATTGTCGGCTTGGATTACCCCGCTGAACATGGTCGAATCCTTAACCATCAACACCGCCGTACTGTCCGCAGATCGATCTCGGGAAACTCCTCGTAGACGACCCGCTGCGTGGCCCTCCTCCACAGCCGCCCACTTGCGAGCACACCAGCCTTATCCGAGCTCCAGAAGACGGGCAGGCCACCACCTCCGCGCCGCCACAGTTTCTCCCGCACGACGACGAACCTGGGTGCCAGCCACGTGCTCAGACCGGAGGGGCGATATTGCAGGTGCAAAGGTCTCTCCCGTGCGAATGTTTTTGCGAACGCATCATCGAGGCGCCGGTGCAAGGCGAGGATTCCTGACTCGGGAGTCGGGTGGGTATTGGCCTACTCCGACGTGATCACCCGGGAGGACGAGGATGCGGTAAGTGGTGGTGGTGGTGGGTTGGCTCCTGATGCTCCTGGGTCACGGTCGTAAGAAGGCAAATGTTGTGTATCGAATAGGGGCCTGGTTTAGGGCACATGCATGACAGGAAAAAAGGGGGGGGTTGAAAATAAGGGCTTTGAGAAGAGGAGAACGACTGGTATCTTGGAGACAGATTTTAAACGAGAGAGGGGGCAACGGGCTCACCTCTTGACGAGTAGGCAGTCGTATGCTACTTATATATGAAGTGCCCACTCTTTTCCGGCCCTCCACTCGGAATAGGGGTCTGTTGTCTCTATTCACCATGGTTGTGGAACATTAGAGACGATAAATTCTTTTAAATAAATGTTTTTTGAAAAGAACTTTAGAATATTTCCCGTACTTTACACTACGAGTATAATCCGATCCAAGTTACTTAGGGCTCCTATAATACAAATTCCGTTACATACCCCGGGCTGCTCCGGAGCGGCACCGGGGTTCCCCGCACTTCACTGCCGTCATCTGCTGTCTACACTGCATAGTTTGTGCTGCACACCTATGTGGCTTATTTGGGTAAAGAGGTACGACGGTTTTTGATTATGCTAAAATCGTCACATTTTGATATACTCGTAGGCGCCACTGGTAAACTCGGGGTGTCCACGTCTAAGAAAACAGCATATGGTGGCTATAATATAAAACAAAAAAAACAACATCAAGACCATAATGGCTCCCAGACCCCGCCTAGAAGGCAAAGTTGCCATCGTCACGGGCGGAGCATCGGGCTTTGGACGGGGCATTGCGACGAAGTTCGTCGAAGAGGGCGCCCGAGTCATCATCGCGGATCTATCCGAGGAAGCAGGCCGGGGGGTAGCCGAGGAACTAGGATTCTGCCGCTTCGCGAAGGCTGATGTGACCAAGCGGGAAGACTGGGAACGGCTGCTCAAGGAGGCCGTCGACACCCTCGGCCAGCTCGACATCGTCGTCAACAACGCCGGGGCGACATACGCCAATGCGGCAACCCACGAGACCACGGACCGGGACTTCGACCTCGTCATGAACGTCAACGTCAAGTCGATATACCACTCTACCAGCGTCCTGCTGCCATACTTCCTGGACAACAAGAGGCCCGGGTCATTCATCCAGGTGGCCTCGACAGCAGGTCTTCGTCCGCGACCCCGGCTGACATGGTACAACGCTTCGAAAGCGGCGGTCATCAATGCTACAAAGGTAAAGGTTATTTCATATATAACTATTTCCCATCCTACAAACAATTTTTGTATCTAGATAAGGACGACGACGACGACGACGACTACTCACTAACAAGTATCCGCTCAGACCATGGCCGTGGAGTACGCCCCCCAGCAGATCCGGTTCAACGCGGTATCCCCCGTGATAGGCGACACGGGCATGACGCACCTGTTTATTGGTAAGCCCAACACGCCGGAGAACCGCAGGGCGTTCGAGTCGGTGGTCCCACTCGGCCGGGGCTCCACGCCGCCCGACGTAGCCAACGCGTGCTGCTACCTGGCCAGCGACGAGGCCGCCTTCATCACGGGGGTCAACATCGAGGTGGACGGGGGCCGGTGCGTCTGAGTGGGAAAGGGACACTGGGAATTTAAAAAGGGTGATAATAGGTATACAAACGACAACGTTCTAGGTAAGAGTGATAAATACTCCTAGCATCTTGGTTTCTAAGTTCAGGGGCACTTTTTGCTTGGAATATTACTACTACGCGAATAAGAGGTCAATTACTGGAGCTGGATGGAAAAAAAAAGAAAAGTAGGAAAAGGATTTATCGATTATCGAAGCGGGCAGCGGCGCTTACCTGGTGCTCTTTTTGTTGTTTCTGTGATGGCAGTGCTACTTAATTCCTATGCTATCAATCTATAAAGAATGGCCTCTAGTAATATCAAGAGTAAAAGCGACTTGACGTGATGCCCAAAAACGAAAAGTCCCATGTTTGGTCATCGGAGGATATTCTGTCATATAACGGGAATTCGGCTGTAAATCGCTCCCATTTCTTTCCTTTTCCTTTTCTGCACCTGTTTGTAATATGGGCACTTTTATATAAAAAAACGTGACGTATAATCCCACCCACTCGCTTATGCATGCGTTGAGCTGATGCCGGCATTCCCAGTCCGGGAAGAGGGAGGACTACTATTTCCGAACAGTTTCATATAGCTGGGCATCTGTCATCTGGCCTGCCATCGGGACAACAGACCCCAAGACCAGTCTCTCCCAAGGGCGCGTGCTCTCGCATAAAAACCACCTCTTCCCCGTATTAATTAGGATCTTAAGGCACACATGGTGCTAACGCTTAATTTAAGTACCCTTCATGTGTGTGTCCAAGCTATTCCTCTTGCTCGACCTGACCTGCCGGATCGCGTTCCTCGCGCAGCCCTGCTCCGATATTGCCGTTTTCGGCAACGTCGTGATCTCCCCTTTCCCCACAACCCCCCCGGGATGATCCCATGCCCTCCACGCTTGAGTGGCTTAACGGGTTGTCTATTCACAACATGTATAGCAGAGTGGAGCACAGTTTGCTCTCGCCATGCCTGGAATGACGGGCCGGTTTGTGAACGCTTTGACGACGGATAGCATCTAAAGTTGGATCGGTCTACGTCAATGGTGGAAGAATAGCGATGAGCACCAGCTCAGACGATCCTGAGCTAGATTACCAATGGCGTAATGGGGGAACTCGACTCCGGAGCATGGCCCTTAGTATGTATATAAAATGATCGACGACATGATACCATGTCGAGGTCTTCCATCCACTCTCAGGCAATCTAAACCTAGTCATCCCGAGGAGTGAAATCCTCAGATAACCAGTCGTACTGCTACTAGTCAAGATCAAAAAAGAAAAAGAAAAGAAAAATGAAGAGCTTTGCTAGTCTTACCGCTGCGGTCCTCGCGGTCAACGGTGCTTCGGCTCATTATATCTTCCAGCAGTTCACGGCAGGATCTACAGAGTTTGACGTCTACCAGTACAGTACGTACAAGCCGCTTCACATTTTCTATTGCATATCTTTATACCTCCTTTTTCCTAGCTTGGGAAACGAGTGCGCTAACTCACATCTCTTAAAACAAGTCCGGGAGAACACAAACTACAACTCGCCCGTCACCGGTAATATTCAGACCCATCTGCGCGAAGCGGCCTACCTACGCGTACTAATCCGAATACAGATCTCGACTCGAACGACCTCCGATGCAATGTCGGGGCCGATGGCGCCTCTACCGAGACGATAGAGATGACTGCCGGGGAAGCGTTTACCTTCACACTGGATACCGTAAGCCCCAGTCCTCCCTGCGGAGACGGGTTTAAATCTGGGTTGAATATCAATAAGCTGACATCAAGAATCCTATATAGCCCGTGTACCACCAAGGCCCGATCTCGATGTACATGTCCAAGGCGCCCGGCGCCGCGTCCGAGTACGACGGCAGCGGAGAGTGGTTCAAGATCAAGGACTTTGGTACGTCAGCCTCCGCCTCAACCAATCTCTCTTGTATTTTTATCCCTTTTCTGAAAAGAGGGTTCTATATACGTATATATATATATACAGAGTACTCATTTGAATGCGGTACTAATAATAACTATGTTAAATAAAACACAGCCCCCGACTTCTCTAGCGGCACCGCCGAGTGGGACATGTCGGGTAGCTACGAGGGCACAATCCCGGCCTGCGTCGAGGACGGCGACTATCTGCTGCGTGTGCAGTCGCTGGCGATCCACAACCCCTGGCCATCGGGCATTCCGCAGTTCTACATCTCGTGCGCGCAAGTGACGGTCTCGGGCGGGTCGGGCACCTACGCGCCGCAGACGGCGCTGATCCCGGGGGCGTTCAAGGACACGGACCCGGGGTATACCGTTAACGTGGGTTTTTTCTTTTCCTTATTTTCTTCTCTTCCCCTCTGTTTCATGCTATTTGGGAATTCTTGGTTTATAATTCATTGACTGACACTCTCCTTTTTCATTTTAATCCACTTAGATCTACACCGATTTCACCAACTACACGGTCCCCGGGCCGGCGGTGGTAAGTTGTCCACTTCGACATCTTTCCGTGGTCTTAAAATATATATGATCATGAAACGATATTTATTGATAAAACTAACCACATATATAGATGACTTGCTAAATGGACTCGCACTGCAGTTGTGTCGAGCTCTGATACTGAGTAGAGAACACAATAGGGGCGTGAGCTATTCTGGAAAGGGAGTCATAGTCTACATACATAGATCAGCAATTATCTAGACATCCCCACTACTCCCCTCTTATCCTATTTCTTTTCAAAAGAAAGGAATGGGGAATGTGAAAAAGCAATCTCGAGATTGCTTGAAATACAACCTAGAAATTCATAGCCACATATAAAGGAATTCTGTGATTCAATTCTCTATCTATTAAAGCCTCATGCTAATGAAGGCAACGGAATTCGAGGCAGATGAGTAATCCTACCTGTCACGGGATTTCATAAAAGAACGAATAATTAGCAAACATGAGAGAATAAATAGAGCGTAAATACGTAATGAGGCAAGATATTTACGTCCTTCATCTTATTATGAAGACCAATGATTACCAGAGGACTGCGCATGCGAGATAACTTCATGGGACAGAAATAATATTTTCATTTTTTATGCAGTGAGAGATATCATCCTATTGATAGGTGCCTATTACTAGTTCTTACCTAGGTACTAAGACCTATTGCTCTCACGCGACATCATTGTTATGAGGGGAGTTGTGTAGTGCAATATATTCCCTCGAATTGCGCTCAGTATCAACTAAGTAGAAACACAAAGAGACAATGGTATTTAATTTTTTATTCAATATTAATTAACATGTCTCTCAACTCGTGCCATCTCCCTTTCGCATATCTATCGGGTAGCCTATCCAGATATATATATCAAGAGCTTTCGTTTCTTGAGAGCGAATTGTATTATGGTCAAACTGCATGTCATACTGATGCCATCAAGATCACATACTAGAATAGAAGTAAATGGGTAGACGTGTCGAGATGGATGGATGGATGGATGGATGGATGGGTGGATGGGTGGATAGTGGAGAGAGAGAAAAACGTCTATACACTAGTACAACGGCGATGTATAGGCCCTGAAGCATGAATAAATGCGCCGTATGAAACTTAAAAAAGGGCATCTACCATGAGATTTGTTTGTTTCCCCTTTTTTCATTTTCTTTTCTCATCAATGCTCTCTCAGAACAAGAAATATCTTAACTTCCTCTCCGTCCATGTAAGTGATCGGGCAGGTCCACAGGCTGATCCACCCGATCCGCATCCGATCCGCAACCCGGCGCATCATCTCACATGTCTTCTCTCCTCTTCCCGGCGTATGACTTTGCACAAGCGGCACACCGCGTTCCCACCAACCTACGTTGCTTGTGAAATCCTCCCGATTTCTAGACGAAAAAAAGGCGTGGTTCGTTACAAGTAAGAGTGGTGCAGCTTTAATATACAGATCTTGAGAATATAAAATTCTCCTTTAGTTCGCATCGGGCTGGTTCAGGATGTATTCGACAGCCTGGTTGACTGTTGGTTGGGAGGGCGCAGTTAGTAGGATGAGAGGACGTGAGAATTCCATTCTCAGTTTGTGGAAAAAGCCAGGTCAATTCGGTGGGTGGAGGGGTTGAATTCACACATACCGCTGTGGATCGCATCTGCATCCTTGTCGGGGATCTCAATGCTGAACTCCTGCAACCCTTTTTTTAGCATCTGAGCTCTCGGGCTGTCTTTGATGGGTCTTGGTGGGTTGGTGGTGAGGTAAGGAGCATAGTTATGTTCAGAACCGATCCCCTTTTCTTTTCTTCTCTCCAACAAAAAGCAAAGACTATTCATACCTCTTCTATCGCCATGACAACCTCCACCGTGTCCAAGCTGTCCAAACCAAGGTCGTTGGAGAAGTGGGCAGTCGGTTTGATCTAGTGAATAGTCAATATACGAAGAGACTAGCAACCCCGTCGTGGATTAGGGGGGAAGGGAGCGGGCAGGGGCTTCGTACGTTGGCCGGGTCGTTGACCTATCGAGTTCGATTGGTTTTGATTAGCAAGCAGGCTTTTCCCAGGGAATGACTATGCGATATCTATCGAGGCCACCTGGCTTTCCCGTCTATGCATGCGCTCGTATGGTAGTCAACCAACCTTGTCGAAACCCGACAGCAGGCTCATGATGCGGCCCTCGACCTCCTCCTTCTTCAGTCCGCTGGCAGCCGAGTACATGCGCACGGCGCCGAGTCTCTGCGCGGCCACAGCAGGGGCGAAGCGAGCGCGAGGAAGGGCGGCAGAGATTACCGGCCGGGCGACGGCAGATCTGGCGGTAGCCGAGGTGGCGCGCGATGCGGCGGCGCCGAGGGTACGGAGGAGAGACGTTCGGAACATGGCGGGTGACTTTACAGACTTCACTGATTGATGGACGGCGGGGAGGGTTTTGAGGAGGGAAAAAAAAAAAAGAAACCTCTCAATTGGCGGGATTACGGCGTACGGGGGTTGGGGGGACAGCAGGATGGTTGTTTTCCTGAGAGACCGGACGTATTCTCGAGGGCAGCGAGAGGGAGAGGGAGAAAGAAGAAGGGAAGTGGATAGAGTTTGGAAGCTTCAGTGACGTTCGAAAAATAAGTGCAGGTGGTCATGGATAAATTTCTCGTTAATCCAGTCCCGCCCCGAGCTAGGACCCACGGACTCTTAGCGGGGGACAAGACTATCTAAGTAAGTACTTACTTACCTATCCATGCCAATGGCGCAGGGCCGATAAGCCAAGCTGCACGTGATTCTCAAGCAATCACCGGCCCTGCAATTGTCATACCTATGTTAGTGGACTAGTGCTACCTACTAATCTAAAGGTTGCGCCATGATGTGCCACAACCAAGATTTAGCAGGTGTGTATTTACCTACCCGACATATGTACGTACTTAGGTACTTATACTTAGCAGGTAGTACATACATACATAGTACTCTTCTAACCTTTGCACATTAAGTAGACACCAAGTTGGTAGATAGTAGGTACCTACTAGTTTATACTGCGAATATACACATACAGGATTATAATATGCTCTGCTTTTTTATTTTTATTTTTAAGCGTTTCTTTTCCTTGAAGGTCTAACAGGTATGTACAAGTTTTTGTGTTAGACGATAGGCAAGTGCGCAAGAGAACAAATACAACCACCCATTCATCAATCCGTCCATCCACTGGTATGCGATTTCGCTCCATTCTTTTCTCCCCCCTCTTCCCCTCGTATCTCCATTGGCTTGGCTCCTCGTTATCTGTATGGTGCGTCGGCGCGAATGATAGCGGCCAGCTCGGGCTCCCACTTGTCTCCGTTAGCCAGGAGCTTCTCCTTGTTGTACAGCAGCTCCTCGCGCGTCTCGGTCGCATACTCGGTGTTGGGCGACTCGACGATAGCATCGACGGGGCACGACTCCTGGCAGAAGCCGCAGTAGATGCACTTGGTCATGTCGATATCGTAGCGGGTCGTGCGCCTCGAGCCGTCCGCCCGCTCCTCCGCTTCGATCGTGATGGCCTGGGCGGGGCAGATCTGTATAGGAACAATGGCATATCAATACAAATAGTCCCTCGATAGTGCAAGCTTGAAGCATCGTGGAGGGTAGGACGTACAGCTTCACACAACTTGCAGGCGATGCATCGCTCCTCACCCGACGGATACCGTCTCAATGCGTGTTCGCCACGGAAACGGGGCGAGATAGGTCCCTGAATCACGCCAATAATATCAGTATCTAGTCTATGGAAAAGCGTCGTCTCGGTTGCCATCGATAATCGGATACGGGGGTCAACGAACCTTCTCGAAGGGGTAGTAGATCGTGTATCTAATTATTGTAACAATCCACTTATCAGTAACAGAAACAGACCAAGACCCTTGCTCTACGTAGATAGTAGTGTATAATACAAAGAGAGGTAAAGTAGGGAGGGGAGGGGGGCGAGGTCTGTTCTCAACTTACGGTGGCCGGAAGTACTGTTCCATCGCAACGTACATGCCACGGAACATCTCGGTCATGAGGAAGAACTTGCCGGCACGGTCGAGGGTGCTCTCCTTCTCTTCGTCCCAGTTTGTGGGCTTGCGCAATCGAAATCCCTTTGGTGGCGGGCCGGCGGGCGTGGCGTATGTGCGTAGTTGGTAGTGCTGCTGCTGGTGCTGGTGCTGCTGTTGCGCGACTATTCTGGCCGTGGGCAGCATCTGCCGCCGCACAAGCTGGCGGGACAGGGTGGCAGCGGCTGCCATTGATGTAGTGGTGAGCCCGTGCATGGCTGGCGGATCGCAGTTGTGAACCCACGAAGACACTCGGGCGGGAGGACGTAGAGGGGAGAGTGAGGTTGGGCTATTTAGCTGGGAGGGATGGATAGGTACAAGAGACGGCTTTGAGGTCATGATGGAGTTCCGGGATTTTTGGTGGAGCCGCCTATTACAAAGGCCTTCCTATCATTGGCCAATCCAGGAGCCGGCAGCGAAGGACCCACTACGCAGCTGTCATAACGGTGCCGTCAAGTGTTATGTGATTGCCCTCATACCGACGTAATCGACCTAGCCTACGAAAATTATAAAAGCCTATACTTAAGTACTTACTAATAAGGATTATAACTTATACCTAAAATGAGCATTACGCTATAAGCTAGATTGAAAAGCTTAATAACCTTCAGTAAGTACCTTTAAATAATACGTAGGTACTTAGGTAGGTAGATATATTTTAATTAATCAAGTAGGTAAGTATTTGATATGTGTCTAGTTCTGAGAGACATTGCCAAAGCACTTGCCAATGCTGGCTGCTCTGGTACATCGATGGAGGGGCTTTACATTGACCTTGTCGTCACCTCTAGGTACGATGGACCAAGGACAGCGCATCGAAGCTATCAATGCCAGCTTACACTGGCCATCCTTAAAAAGAAGCACGATCCGAAGAACACCTCTTGTTTCCACAGACAATTTCATGATTAAAGTAGGTCTTTACTGAAACTTCTTCTTTAAGTGTAGGATAAAAGAAGAAAAAGAGACTACAACTACCTAGTATTCAGCAGGCAATGCATCACTACAGTTCTCCTATATTACGGAGCCGGTTAAGCTTATTTCGGCGGTTTTATTCCAGGTAATTATACCTAAGAACTATTATATCCAGGGCCTTCAAATCGATATTGTCTTTCAAACCAGGTATAAAGTAAACATTGTACATGAGCGAAGAAGGGTTCCGACATCGATAGCCTCGGCCTCTGTCGACAACAAAGTCTGCATGTCCCTTGAGCGAACAGACTTTTCAATTTATAGTCTTCCATCTTAATACATACCTACGTATAGCTGTTAATTCGGAATCTGCCGCGTACCTAATTTTGTGAAATACTGACTAGGGTTATAAAACCGCCATGTGCTGACATGTACTTACGGCAGGATTTTAGGCTTGGTCCGTACCGAGAGGTGACTTTTTTCGGGTCGAGGTGAACGCTTGTCGGCTTGTTGGATCTCGTATATATAAAGCTCTCTCAGTATACTTCTATAGGGAATAGCCGTGTCCAGAGAAAAGTCTCAAACTCGACCGCCAGTGGCTGACGTCTCCCTTGTGCGGCCATATAAGCTTGAGCCTTGTCGAGGCAACGGAAACAAGCTGCTTTAAGCACAAATGTGATATGTGAAGGCTGAAGACTAGGACCTTTGCCATCAATGCTGGCTAAAGGAAGACTTGTTGCAGGATACTTTGCAGCCTCATGGCAGAATGTCTTGGCTAACTCACATCGCTGGAGCGCCGATGGTTAACATAATACTTGGAGGATGGGATACGACTGCTGCGATGGCATTTTTTACACCCTGGCCTATGCTACCCTTGAGCCTGATGCCGAATTTTGAGCGTCATTGAGATGAAGGCTCAAGGTGGGTGGCGAGTGCTGATTTCTTTCATGGTAGGCAACCGCCTCCAAAGAGATGTATATAAGACCTCCCCAAAACGACTCTCCAGTTCCTAACCAGAGAGCATCCATTTCCACGTCTTCGAATCAACCATCACTATTATAGCATCGTCGTTTATTTTATGTTATTTCATTTCTAAAAACATCTACAGTCATACCCCAATCAGTTTTCAACATGAAGCTTTCCGTTCTTCTTCTTACTACTACAGCACTTGTGGGCGCCCACGCCGCTGCCCTTCAGTCAAATAGCTCACTTAGTGAATCCCCAGAGCTAGCCCCGAGACTTTCCCACTCGGACTGCGACGACAGTTCAGGTTCGGACAATGAAGGACAGGGGGGCAAGCGGCGCCGGTCCGACGCCGTCAAGTGTGGCGAGATCCTCCGAAGGCCAGGCGTAAGTGATTTGGTTGACCCAGAAGGGGCTCATGCCTCGTAGCCAGTCTAATAATAGTCTTCTTGTAATAGTGGGTTAGAATTGAGATGAATCGTCTCGGGTACCGCTACCCGCGATGTTACCCAGACGACGGTTCCCAGCAACAACCATGTCAAAACTTCCATATCAGAGCAGTAAGTTTCTTTTCACATCCGAGCTCTTAACCAATATTATACTAACTAAATCATGAGGACACGAAATGCTGGACAGTGATAGATGTAGTTTTCGCCGATTGTCCTGACAAAGAAACAAAAGAACCTTAGAAAGGTAGAGTAGGAGTATATTTTCGATGGGATACTGGTGGAGGAAGGTTAAATGTTATGTATGTCGTAGGCAATTCCGGGAATTTAAGATGTGGATTGGTTGCCTGTCTCGTTTGGCGTTGTGTTATTATATATAATCTGGTGTCATTCGCTTTAATACTTCCATGTAGCTATCTAAACTGACTTAAACAACTAAGACTACCTACACAATTTGTTCCTATCACTTAACCGAAGTATACGGAGAAGATTGATCAAAAATTTAACGATTTAAAATCTATGAATGAACAATAGAGGTCTTTATTTAATGGCATACCTGTCGAGAACATGCAAGTAAATGGGAAAAGGTATAAGAAAAAAAAAAGCGAGGGTCCACTTGGGGTTGGGGTGGATGGGATATAGGCAACATTTTTATAATATCAAATGTTTTAGTTAGTTGCCTGAGTTCCCTGCTGCTTGCAGTATATGGCCAAGTCCCATTTCACATTAATAGGACCACTACCAACTTACCTATCTAGCTAATCAACATACTGATATGTAAATGCTAGGTAGTTGCTTTGCGTGGATACAAACAAACGTTCCTAAAGCTTAGTTACTAGTTTATCGTGTGATCGATCCTGACACCATAGGGCCAGGGAGGCAAAACTGACCCCGGAGCTCTCACACCTGCTCGTCTCGAGGGATGTCTCTATTCATCCCTCCGGCAGCGTGGAGGTTGTAGGTAACTTCAGGAAACGCCGTATGCTTGCTAATAGATATCCCATGCCCATTCCCACAGACTCAACCCGAATCGCTTATATGTGGCGACTGCGTCTGAAAACGTGAAATTTCGAGATTTGAATGAGTCGCTCTTCTCTCCAAGAGGGTATTTTCTACCTTAAACTAGAAAGAGTGATGGAGAGGAGAGACTCAGGACAATATTTCCAGTGTACACATTTGTGTTCAGAACAAAACCACCTAGGTTAGCAGATGAAAATAAAAACGACCCCTTAAATGCAAGTACCATCTAGTCCGTAAGCCTCCTCCAAAGATACTAGGTTAGCTACCTGCCTAGGTTTGGATTTAGTTATATTAAATGAATAAATACATATAGTATTAGGAGGTATACTTGAAACAATTATGATAACGCTTAGGCCAATGGAGTTTCTCAACTCTAACACAATTTTCCTTTTTACTACTAATTTGCTACTTCGCACCAGTACTCTCGCCTTACACATGGGAAGCACTAACTGAAGTAATACCCGATTTTCCCATATAAACCCATATAACATCGCATGTCCGTCGCAACTGAGGCCTTGGGAGGTATGAGATTTGGTAGATAATAAACATACTCCTAAGTAGTTTGGTGGTAAAACCTCCCCGGGCCCCTTTCTCTTTCTCTCCCTCTCCTGAAACCATAAGTATCTTAATCATACAAGCATCATCCTCCCGACAGCTTTTCGTTTCTCCCAACTACCCTCACGCCCTCGGCGCATCTGTCAACGGCACATACCTTACCCCGTACAGTTTCTTCTTGACTACCTTCCCATCCGCATCTTTATCCACCGTCCAGATGAACTGCTCCCCGCGGCTGTCCTCCACGGGGATAAACATGCGCCCGGGCCTCCTCAGCTGGCCCACGAGCTCCTCGTGCAGCTCCGCCGCCGCAGCGCCGACATGGATCGCGTCCCAGCCTCCCTCTCCTCCCCCCCCCTCATCCGGCTCAACCCAGCCCCTGCGCCCGTCGCCCACACGGAACCTCACCCTCCCTTCGTCCAGCAGCGCGCGTCCCTGGGCGGACTTCCGCATGTTGGCCTCGCCGAGGTCTCGCAGCGGGGTGATGTGCTCGAGCCCCACCACGATGCCCCCCTTACCGACCAGCTCGGCGAGCACGTGGGTGAGGTAGCCACTTCCCGAGCCGATGTCTAGAACGCGTCTTCTTCTTCCCGCGCCCCCGCCCCCGCCCTCTTCTTGTTCTGGGGGCAAGAGGAAGGGCAGCAGCGACTCCACGGCGCTGGCGTGCATGTGGGGTGCGCTGATGGTGGCGTCGTGGCCGATGTACTGCGGGGAGTCGTGGTACGCGGACGAGGGCGCGTAGTGGGCGCGGTCGACACGCAGGAAGGCCTCTTTCACGGCGGGCTGGGTGATGAGCCGGTTGTGCCAGAGATTCTCGACCAGGGAGGCATTGGAGGAGCCCGAGCTGCGCCAGGCCATGGCTATGAGGCGTTTGGTGATGATGGTGGCGGATGGGCCTGAGAAGGGATATTTATGATGGTGTAGCGGAGATGGGGGAATGGGTTTGCAGGAGAATAGTTGTTTTTTGCAAAGAGTGAGATAGGGGGGTAGAAACATGCGAGTATGAGCTTGGAGGCAGCTTTGCGGTTGTTGTGTTAAGTTCTAGGTAGGCAGGTAGTAATTATAACAAACGAGCAGGTGAGAATGAATTAGTATGGAATTAAAAGCATCATAAAGCCAAAGTTAGATATATTGGAAGCTGTAACCTATAGGCGTCCCAGAGGCCAGCAAAGGGGAAATTACCAGTTGTAGGTATAGTGGACCTAGAGGCAATTCGCAGCAAGATGGTAAGTAGTAGTAAGTTAAGTAAGGTCTAGAAGGAACGGCTAAAAAGAATCATGGCTTCGTCATATAGGAGTTTCTATTGCTGTCATTTCATCATAGGTACTAGTACCTCTTTTTTTTTTTAAAAAAAAGGGGAGAGAGAGGGGGAGGCACAACCTCTGTTCAACCCCCCTTTGTTGCGGGGAGGGGCGTGAATTGATAGGTAAATCCCACCCGCGATGCGGGGTCTTTGCATTAGTACGATACATGTATGTATGTGCACAATGCAGACATGTCAGGTGGGGGTGTATGTAGGTGATCTGTACATACGTACGTGTGTTACATCAATATGTACCAGGGGTGTACCTGGAACACTAAGACAGTTAGGTACCTATGTACCTATGTATGCACAGGAAGTTTACATTTATATGTGGGTGATGTGCATGGCCATACCCGACACAAGAGCAGCAGTATCGTCAGATCCAAACAGCACGACGCCCATTCCTACGCCACAAGTCCAGTAGAGGAACTTGAACAATAGATGGAAATAACATCAGAAACAGGATCAGTCAGTTACTAGCTTGACTACCAACATGGAAAACCACTCTCGCAACCGACAGGCTACTACATACCAATCCACGAACAAAAGAACCCCGGCCACCTCTGACATAGCATCATGCCACCATAAGGAAGTCGAGCATACCTAATACTTTCCCCCACCCTCTTTTCCCTCTCAAGACTCCGAAATTCGGAGCAATAAAAAGGCCTCAAACCGTACGCCAGGACATAGCTGTTCCCTTCAAGCTAATATACCCGTACCTGACCTGTAATGCTTACCACAAAGTACCATAAGCCGTGCATGTATTTCGCACCATCGTTGTTGAGTACAGAAATAGTAAAGAGTAAAAAAAGATGTATCATTTGGTTGCGTCGAGTATAGTTCGAACCCTCTAGGTACGGATAAAAAAGCAAACAATGATAAAAAATGACAATGGCTCATAGTGATAATATTACACAACCGTCTCAGCTCTCTCCCCTTCAGCAATGATAGGAATTCCCAAACCCCTGTCCGGACTCTGTAGGACGAGTTGCTCGTGCCGCCGTGCCTTGATGTAGTCACTTACGGCCACGATGAGAATAAACCAGCCTACTACCATCGATATGTACGCCACCCAGTCGCTGCTCGCAATATCGCTCAACGAAGACCCAGCGCCATCGCCACCGGTAGTACTGACGGCATTAGGGTCGAAATCGTGGCTGTTGGGATCCGGTGGCTGCGCATACCCATCTGCCGGACCGCCGCTCATACCGTCAGAGCCTGTGGAGGTGCCCTTCATGTAGAAGCCATATTGGATGAGCGTGATGCCTAGACCGGCGCGGGAACCATTCTTGGCAGCATGCGTAGAGTGTAGCAGATATGTGAGGAGGAACCCGACCAGTTGGAAGGACATGCTGATCATGCCATTCCAGATAAAGCTGAAGACGGAGCCGACAGGCATGCCGTCGATATAGACATCGTCGGGACCTCCAAGTCCAGGGGCGAGGATAGTCGTCTCCCAGTAGGGCGGCGCCGCATCAGCAGCAGCTTGCTCGTACGTCTGAAACTTGGGTCAGTATAATAATCCAAGGGAAAGGGAAAGGCCAAGGTAAAGCCAGGAGAGCATTAAAAAAAACATACAGGAGGTGCCTCCTCGACCACTTTCTCTCCTCTCTCCGGCCGTGCTGTCATGTTGGAGAAAACACCATCGGATTGAATGCCACCTCCGTACACCCTATTGCCCTGCGAATGCTGGCTTGCGCTGGTGGCAGTATGTTGCGATGCCTGCCGTGGCGGAACGTATGATCTCCTCTCTCCCGCATCGGAACTTGGCGTAGTGGTTGATGAATCGTGGTTTACGGGAAATGAATTCCCGCGTACTAGTCGTTGTCGGTCATCGGGTTCGTCGTCGCTGTCATCTCCATCGGTATCGAATGCATCGGCTAAGGTGGGATCTACACCCTGTCGTCTCCGTTCGGCTGACGCTGACGACGCTCGCGAGTGGAATGAGGGAGGAGGCGAGTTGGGTATGCGTGACCGCTGAGAGGCCGGCGTATCGTTATCGTCATCTTGGGTATTCACCTGTGCATTTGTAATGAGCCATGATGCCATTTGCATCGATAATTGAGAGTATTACAACAGGAAGAAGACGGAGATGAAGGAGTTATTAACTTACCCGCTCGTAGCGTGGGGGCATCGCGATCGCAGGAAAAAAAAGAAAATGTGGTCAAATGAGGGTCAACTACTTGGACAAAGTAGTTGTTGAATTATCGACGGATTGATTGATTCTGGAGTGGCGAACAAAACAGAGACGAAAAGGATAGGAAGAGAAAGAAAGAAAAGGAAAAGGAGGGAGGAGAAAGTTATTTGTCGCAGGGATCGTTGGATGGAGGAGACTCGGGGGTTTCGTAGGCGTCGGTCGGGTAGGTTCGAGAGGCGCAGAAGTAACGCCGTTATTGTTGTCAGTGATGGGGAACGAACCCGGGGGAGTGGTGCGTCTCTCGTATATAGAAGACGAGCGTATAGGTAGGAGGTGTATGTAGTTGTAAAGGCAGAGGGAGGGAATATACGGTAGTCGGGTACAGGAAATAATGAAGGATGAAGAAGAAGAAAAACAGTTGAATGAATGGCGTTTGGTGTTGTGCTGTGTTGTGTTGAGTGGATGGATGGATGGATGGATGGATGGATGGATGGATACCAGGGGAATACGATGGATGGATTGTGGATGGTGTGAAATCAAATCAAACCAAGTCACCTAATCGGATGATGCGGCCATCTCCTTTACTCTAAGGGGTGGGGGGAAATACGCTAGGTACCTAGGTATGTAGGTAGAGAAGTTAGGTAACCTAGGTACATAGGTAGTGTTAGAGGGCGCACATCAGACACCCAATGTCCCCTAACGAACCTGAAAACGATGCTTTTCTAGAAGGGGCGAACCTAGAGCCGAAACGAGTGCCAACTTAGTTATAGAGGAGACGGACAAGTTTTAGGCGGCAGCCCCAGTCAGCTGGTGCTGGCTGTTCCTATGATTAGGTAGGTGATTAGGTAGGTACTTAGGTAGATGCTGCCATCCAATGTGCACAGACCAACTGATTGCAAGTGGTAAGGCCTCCAAATCGGAGCTGGGATATCTCCGAATCATCAAATGGATCTTTGTTACTAGAACTTAGCTTTCCTTCTACGACGTCATCTGATTGGACCAGACTTGCACATTGTTCCATTGCCATTTCCAGCCCTGAGCCGATCCATCCCGCCAATTCCCAGGGTCATCAATTTTCTGGCCGAGCACGCTTGAAGTCTTTTGACCTATGACCTATGACCTATCTGAGCCGCCTTCTAGTTCCATATCTCTCTCGACGCAACATAGATCTGGAGTAGATACCTACCTAGGAGAGGGAATGTGATCTACCGGTTCAATATTCCCCTCACAATCTCGCAAAGCCATGGCTCGTCCAGCTACCGTTGTACGTTTGAACCTTTACCCACCCATCCCCACCCTCCATTTTGAGACTTGTCACTGGTGCTCCGTTCGGTCCAGTTCACTTACACTACCTATTATAGAGCGGCCAACGCCATATCCTACGGGCCCTCGCTCAATGGCCCAAGGACAACGTCCGACCCGAAGTCCAGCTGCAGGATGTCTTGCGCAAGCGATTCGAGCAGCAGAAGCTAGATTTGTCCGAGCACGACCAGCTGCGGCAGGCGAACGCTCTCTATTCCCTGCTAGACAACCGGTACAAGAAGAAGGTGGGTTGTCGGCTTATACCTCGCTGCTGCGAATAGGAAATGCTGACATACTCTCGTCCCCTTGACCCTGTAGTACGTCATCACGGGTTCCCTTCTCCGCCCCAAGAGCAATCCCACCTATTTCACCGATCTCGTCAAGGAACTCGAGGAGGCGCCAGGCCGTTCATGGTTCGATAGGTTGAAGTTGAGGTTGAAAGGCGTTGTGCGGATAAGTTGATACCTGACGCTGAGGTAAGAATGGTTGTATATCAGAATCCTTCTCACTTTCTTTCTTTGGGTAAGGTAAAACCCCCCTTATTGCGCGGGGCTGAGACGGAACACCTTGTATAATACTACATCCTTTTCTTTCTCAAGGCCGATGTATTGTACAATATAATAAATTCCTAAATCCACCGGGTATATATTAATGTTTCTAACCCTAGCCTGCCCCCTTCCCTCTACCCCCCCTATTTTCTTTTTGTTATATATACCTCTTCTCGGGATCTAGTCTGTTCATCAACTCGATACTCTTCTCGTACATGGTGAACACAATGCCACCACTCATAACCAGCCTCGCCAACCGCGGCAGAGCCCCGCTCCAGAACGTAAATATGCCCTCCTGCTTGAAGATGAGGGCCGCACAGCGCAGGCTGTTCCCATATACCTGCTTCGCCTCGATACTCTGCATGCGCGTCTTGATCGTGTCGAGCGGCTGCGTGACCGCGACGGTGATGGCGCCAGCCACGCTGCCGATGCCGAATGTGGCCACCGTGCCCAGCTTCTCCCCCGGCGCCGTGTACGACTCGGCCAGCTGCTTCAGCGAGGTGTAGGACCCGAAGCGCACGGCGCTGTTGGCCGACTGCCGCGCCGCCGTCGGCACCAGGCCCTGGAAGAACCCGCGCACGCCCCGCTCCCGCGCGATGATCGGCACCGCGTGCAGGAACCCGCGCATGCGTGGCTGCGCCGACTTGCGGTCGTCGATGAGCGTCGTCTTGATGCTCTCCGTCGGCGTGACCGCGAGCAGCGACTCGGTCACGCCTGCCCCGAACCCCGCCATCACGTTGCGCGGCCCCGACACTTTCCCGTCCCCGTCGGCCAGCAGCCGCTTGTACTGTTCGAACGACACGAACCGGATCCCCGCCTTGGCCGAGTTGCCGATGATCAGTGTCGTGCAGCCCGCGTACCACTGCTTCCCGAACGGCGGCCACGGCAGCTTCTGCCCCTCCGCCAGACGCCGGTTCAGCTGCGTCCGCGTCTTGGCGAACTCGGCCGGGTAGGTGATGGCGATCTCGACGGCGCCCGCGGTGGCTCCCGCGAGGATGGAGCGCAGCGCGCTGGGCTTCTCGCCGCTCGTCGTCATGGCCGCCGGGGGAGGGGAGGGGTTTTAATTTTATTTTATTTTGAGTGGGCGCTAGTAAACGGCGTGGGCGTGTGCGTGGTTGTCTTGGGAGAGGGGATCGACCTGAGGTAGGTAGTAGGAAAATCTTTCGCGTAGTTAGATGACGGGATGTTTCGAGAGTAGTTTTGGGAAACGAAGACGAAAAAGAAAAATGGAAAGAAAAGGTACATAGGTTAGGTGTTTTCAGGGTTGTCCCTTTTTGGGGGGCTTGTAAACTGGCGGGGATATTCCAATTGAAAATGCCCCGCGACCGGCAGCCCGAGGAAACCTTTCGGAAGGTGCTCCAGTTGCAGCTATGACATACATACATTTGTGGCTGACATATCGTGGCTAGTTAACCCCCTATTACCCCTTTTAATCCAGGGCAGTACTAGTAGGTAAGTAGGTCCTAACAGACTTCATAGGTGTGCCTGGCACTTACTATTTACATACATCAATAGTACATATTCAATGCAATAGCTACGATGAATTATGTTGCATTTTATTTACCTATCATGGAAGTTACGTACTTACACAAAATCTACTTAGTAGGTCTGGTAAACCTAAGTTAGATGCATATCAGGACTCCAAGGGACTTTACCTGATCGTCATTCCTTCCTTTATGTTAATACACTACTAAGGTACTTACTACCTAGGTTAGACAACAGTGCGGCATCAACGACTTATATTTTACTTGAGAAAGTCAATTGGTGCGGCTCTCGAACCATGGAACATAACGGGTACTCATTTGTCTATATTTGGTATTTTTTGGAAGGCAGATAACATTACCGACCACTCAGATACTCTATTACCTACCTACATACTTACGCACTTATAATTGAGCACCTACCCAGGTAGCCATGCAAGAGAAACGGGCATTCTTGCTGCTAGACCAGCCGACGATGACACGTCGGCCATCTGCCGTTGGCGACTTCTCGTCTCGGGGATATAGCCGCACGCCGTGGATACGTGAAAGGACCGGCACGTTGCTAGGACAGGAACCATTAGATGACCAACGTTACATGATGGACAACATATCCTTAGGAAATGGCCCAATGGGGGGAGTGGGAGGAGGGGGAGACTGCGACGCCTACGGAGCCTCGCTCATGGAACACAAACCCGCCATGCAAGTCCTCGCCGAGCTGCCCCTCGAGACGGCGACGAGTCTACTCCGCCACCAGTTCCACAAGGACGTGAGCCGCATCATATTCGCCCACTCGGAGCAGTATATGCGTGACATAGACTTCCCCGCCATCCACAGGGGCACGCCGAACTGGACCCTACACCGCCCGTCGCGATGGAGGCTGCACCCGCACCAGATGCAGCTGCTGCGTAGCGACCTGGCCTGGCACCGCAACAAGTACATATCGTACTATCTAGACGCGGTGATCTCGTCTGCGCGCTGGCAGAAGTCGGACGCGGCGGGCACGTCTACCAAACTACTCACATCGGGTGAGGTGATCGAGAAGAAGGCCTGCGAGATCAGGAAAGTCCTGTATGCCACGCCACACTCCAGGTACTATCATCTTTTGTGTATAAGTACTAACGCGGACCCAATACGTCTCTCTAGTTCCAACGCGCTGCGCATCGGCGTCCCGAAGGACCTCGCGCGCGTGTTCTACGGCGAGGTCCCGCTGGCGATGGAGGGCGTCTTCGACTGGGCCGAGATCGACGACATTATCACTAGACCCGACAGCCTCGGCGCCCAGGTGCACCCGCTGCTTTTCTGCATCCCTATCACGGTCACACTCATCAGCATCAACCAGTCCAGCCTTGAGATCATCCCAAAAAACCCAGACTACCACTGGTGCTGGAACCAGTCGGCCGAGTATATCAGGACAAAGCACGAGACCGTCGAGCTAGACATTTTCTGATAATGACAATAATGATGAGCTCAATTCTTATGATTGGTTGGCGCATAAGGGAAAGGGAGACTTGGGAGCAGCATATTAGAGGGTTGCGATATAACACCTCGGGGTGTCAATAGAGTAGAGCATTTCTTGTCAAAGAACGATTACCAAAGCACTAGTCGATAGACCAGAGTAGATTGGACAGACATCAGATCTTTCTAACATTTTAAGTCCCAATCCTTCCTATTCGAAGGTTTATTTGAACTGTCTTACCATTTATTGTACTCGCTGTCAAAATTCATGATATCATTTTCGACCGAGTCAGTGTTCGTGTAGACTAATGATTCCCTCATTGAAGGATAATAACTGCGAGTTGCATAAGCGGCATCACTACATAATTAAGATACCTGTCTATGCATTAGGTACATTGATGTGATTAATGAGCTGAAGATACGATATATGCTAAATAGGTACCATAAATTTAGTGTGGACAATATTGAGCGTAACATAAGGCAAAAATATGCGGTCATACTACATTGAAGTCGGTAATGTTGGCATGAGCTAAGCTAGAAAACATGGAACAACAATTTAGGACAGCCTAAGTATGGGATCGGAAATCGAACATTCACCTTCCAAGCTGTCCGCTTTTGTCTTGGTAATCTGGAGCTCTATGACGACATTGATGTAAACATCGTGATACTACCTAGGGTACCTGAGTTTCCCCTTACGGACAGTTGAGGTGATACACAAGTACCTTATTGGTATGTAGGTAATCACTCAGGTACTTAGCTCTTAGGTGATACGAACAAAATATACATGATGTCAATTTATTACGTATGTCCCTAAGTTGAAGTAAGTAAAGCAGAAGCTGTACATACAACATTGAAACAGCACAGATGCATGCACAACCCACGTATAAGTGCAACCACAACGAGAAAGTAGATGCACACCACTACCTACACATCACTGCATCACTAAATAACACAATCTTCTTTGCAACTCCCAAGGAGAGACACATCGAGACCGAATCTAGATCAAGGCAAACGTCAATATCAGCATGGCACAACAACGAGTGTTCCAGCTTGCGGGCACCTGCAATCAATATTCATGGGGGAAAAAAGGAGGCGAATCGCTGGCTGCGAGACTCTGTGCTGCAACACCAGGGACAGATTTTAAGATAGAGGACGACAAAAACTACAGTGAGCTCTGGTTCGGTGATTACAATGACTTCCCGGGCCGCAAACTCGACACCGGGGAGCTGTTGTCCGATGTCCTCGCTCGCAACAAAGAAGAGCTACTGGGGAAAAAGGTCATTGAGCGCTTCGACGCTCAGCTTCCCTTCTTGCCCAAGGTCAGATCTCAACCTTACCCTCGAACCTAGCTGGCATTAGGTTATACATAATGTTATAATTGTATGAAGCACCCTAAGCTTATGGTTCCTAGATTCTCTCTATCGCCAAGGCTCTGCCCTTACAACTTCACCCCAACAAGGATCTCGCAGGCAAGCTCCATGCGCAGGATCCAGATAACTTCACCGATTCAAACCATAAACCTGAAATAGCGGTTGCCCTGTCCAAGTTTGAGATATTCGCTGGCTTTAAACCTTTGGACAAGGTTGCCCCCTTGTTCGAGCTACAGCCGCTCCAGCAGTTCAACCCACCCAAGCCAGACAAATGGACGAATGAGACGCTAAGGGATGTGACCCGAAATTTGCTGAAGGCAGACTTGGAGACGGTAAAGAAAGTACAGAGAGCGCTGTCCGAAGTCCCGAAGACACAATATGGCGAGGCTGCGTACATATTAGACCTCCTTCCTCGACTCCAGGATCAGTACGGACCCGAAGATGCGGGCAGTTTGGTCGCTCTACTCTGCATGAATTACCTGGTCCTTGACGCTGGTGACGCAGTATTCATCCCCGCCGATGGCATCCATGCGTATCTCACTGGAGACATCGTTGAATGCATGGCTCGAAGCAACAACGTGTTGAATGTTGGATTCTGTAAGTACAGGTACTCGGTCTCTATCAACATCATAAAAGCCACAACCATGTGCCACCCGGGAGAAGTGGTTTTATGGAGCAACACTGATGTGAATCATCGTATAGGCCCACCTGCTGATCGCAACAACGCCGACCTCTTCGCCGACACGTTGACCTTCAAGGCCCATAGCAAGGCAGACGTGACTCTTGCCAGCCAAAAGAGTACGAAGAGCAAGAATGGGAAGACTGTTGTCTATAAGCCTCCCATGAGCGAGTTCGACATGCTCAAGGTCGACCTAGCCGCAGGAGACATGGAGGAGATTACCGCAAGCGAGGGCCCGGGCGTAATGATCGTAACGTCAGGCGTTGGCGTGATGTACGCGGATGGAGTTGAGTTCCAGTTGAAGCAAGGCTATATCTTCTTTGTAGGTCCTGGAGTCCCGGTGAAATGGGAGAGTCGGTCTGGCTTACAGATCCATATGGCCATGATCTAGAAAGGGGTTGCAAGGATTAGTGTTCGACTACCCACCTAGACTTCTTTAAGACTTGAAGTTCTAGAATACCTATAGAGATTCATAGAGAGTTTGTGTTTCTGAGATTATGTAGACACTCTAAATTCTTTAACATTGTGAAGACTACTAGTATTGCCTACCCTTTAAGGTTTCGAAAATATTTAATTTTCAAAATACTAGATTCGCTAGTGATCCAACATACCGTAGTTAATATATTGAGAACCCTCTGAGATTAAAACGGTAAACATCGGGATAAATAATGGGAAGACTAACCAGAAAAGAAAAAAACACATAGTCAGTTTAAACTCATCCAGTCCTTACCAAATCTGACCCAATGCCACATAGAACTCCCCTTAACATGTAAACACCTCGGGTCCATGAGCAGGATACTCCTGCCCTCCCATATCCGGCACACCTCCAACACCGTAGATATTAATCATAACACTAGGATCGGTCGCAGTGTAGGCCCCGGGGAAGCTCACGGTAGATCCGGGCGTGGTGGAGCCCCCGCCGGAGACCCTGAGCTGTGCGCACGAGGTATAGAATTGGGCGCCATTCTGGGCGTAAGCGCTATGTAAGGCCAGGGTCTCGACGCGCAAGAGGTACTCGCCGTCTGGAATGCAAGATGGTAGCTCAAATCGCACCCAGCCGTCGTTGGCGATCATGTTGTCGACGCCCCAGACCTTGGACGACGGGTCGAACGTGTCCTCGAAGATCTTGAACCACTTTGCGCTCGCTGCCGCCGCCGAGGCCGCCGAGTCAACCGCCGCCAGGTACGCGGTGATGGGCCCCTTGTGCGATGACGCGATGGGGTTGTCGGCGTCGGCCGGACCCTGCGAACCCCCGATGACGTGCTGGTACCAGGCCCCGACCTCGTCGCCCGCTTTGACATCGATCACGGTCGAGGACTTGGTGCCATCTGCGCCACAGGTGATACCGCTGGCTGACGGATCCTGGATGGGGTTGTTGTCGCTCGGTGCGCGGAGCCCGTCGAGGAGCTCCTGTTCTTGTCCGTTGACAGAGACTTTCTACCGATGGGCCGTTAGTCATGTTCTTGTCCACATCTGGTAGGAAGAATTGGCTGCTGACTTGGAAAATACAATGGGCCTCTGCGGTCATGGCCAAAGCTAAGACTGGGAATAGGAGACGCATTTTATTTTGAAGCGAGCGGGATACGATCAGGTTGACTTAAGGGGCTGATCAGATGTTACCAAATGTCTTGACCGATCTTGACTAGCCAGGCATCGTATAGACAACCTATTGTATATATACTCTATGGAATCCTTCCAATTATTCATTAGGCGGACTAGCTGACATTGCTTTACACACATACACACACACTACACATACGCATGCACGTATATATATAGTAGGTGGTATATATGAGACGTTTACCCGGGCCTAGTCGTCCAAGTAAAGGTTACTATGAAATGATCAGCAAGGCGACAATTTAACCGATAGCAACGCCCCCAGGGCCGACACCTACTTGCCTCATAATCCCTTGACGGCTGATCCACTCACGGCAGCAGGAAGTTGCTATAACTGGCATGGATGGTTACGTTCCGATGGCTTGGCGTCCCGAATGATACAACTTCGACCCGGAGGTGCTCTGAATAAATCATCCAAGGGCTCCGCCAGTGTTTTCGAGATGAAATGTAATATTTAAGGTTTAGCTTTACATAGTCACTTGCTGTTATTTCATGTTTTAAACGGCAGTTGACTTTATTATATTTTAATAAAATTTAACCTTAACCCTAACACCAATCCTAACCCTAAACCATATATATATAAATAAAATAAAATTTATTACGCTATTATTTTATTTATTTAATAAATAAAATAAAATTTATTACGCTATTATTTTATTTATTTAATAAATAAAATAAAATTTATTACGCTATTATTTTATTTATTTAATAAATAAAATAAAATTTATTACGCTATTATTTTATTTATTTAATAAATAAAATAAAATTTATTACGCTATTATTTTATTTATTTAATAAATAAAATAAAATTTATTACGCTATTATTTTATTTATTTAAATTTAAAGTTAAGGTTTAAGTGCATTTATTTTAACTTAATTATAATGCGCTTGCTGTTTATTTGCAGCTTTTATACTATATAACTTTATTATGTTATATTGTAAAACGCTAAAATTAGCATTAAAAAAAAAAAAAAAAATAATAAAAATTAATATAACATGTTAATATAAATGCACGCTATATAATTAAAATTATTATAATTGCAATATATTTTAATGCGTTGTTTTTTTTTTTATTTTTTATTTTTAATTTTTTTTTACATTAACTTAATGTTGGTATTTTTACTATATGCTATAAAATTTTACACTGCTTAATATCGGTATTTTTATTACACGCTATAAAATTTTATACTGCTTAATGTCGGTATTTTTATTATATATTAAAAACATTTTATACTTTTATATGTTAATATTTTTATTACATGTTATAAAGTTTTATATTGCTTAATATCGGTACTTTTATTATATACTAAAAGCATTTTATACTGCTATATATCGGTATTTTTACTACACGTTATAAAGTTTTATACTATTTAATGTTAATATTTTTATTATATGCTATAAAATTTTATACTATTTAATATCGGTATTTTTATTAAGTTTTTATTTTATTTAATTAGCTTTTATTTTTTTATTTTT
>JAJNNV010000095.1:0-110879 GCA_022544895.1 Biscogniauxia sp. FL1348
AATCACCGTGATGATGCGGGATCTTACACCCGAGATCTCTTATTTACAACTCCCCGCAAAAGCTTGTAAAGTTAACACTCTGCATATTTCGCTACGTACCCTCCCCTTTTTTCCCCTGTTAGCTGGGGATGTCTCGCTAGAAGCATGTACACTACCTAGATATGAGACCGCAACTCACCGGCGCTCATATCATCGTCAATCTAGATCGGCTATTACATATTCTTGTCATTTTAACACTGTGCTAGGACTTATGAATGCAGGGTCTCTGCGAACTGTTAACGTTTATCAAAGATTTGGATTAACTTGCGATGCTTTCCTGCATGTGCTGATTTGAGTTAAATATACCTAGTAACGTGTTGTAAAAAGTCCATGAAATGTCTTGCCGTTCTGTTTCTGAGTCATTGGATGCGCAACTCATGGTCCTGAACTGGACTAAAAACGCCAAAGAAGCCCAAGCACAGTTCATAAACTCGGTCGACATATGTAAATAAAGGATGAATGTAACACATTGTTTATCATATACTCTGCCAGATTAACCTATAGCTTGCTACTTGTCGAGCTGCGGTTGTTGTGATCAGCCTCTTTTTGTAGTACGGTGGAAATCCCCGAGAATAAACCTCACATCATCATTCATAACTAGATAAAGTGATCCGCTTCCATAAATATAGTATAAGGCTCGCAAACCTACTTGTATCTCGGAGCTACTTCCGTGTGTAAAACACTACCTTTGGCAAGTTATCTGATGGAGATCGCGACGGGTTAGACTCGACCCAGCTGATGGGTTTGTTGGTATGCCGAAGTTTGGTTTGGGAATTTCCAAGCACATCCAGTGCACCCATCCCCCTTATCAAGGGCACTTAAGATATTACGTCAGCGACTACGTCATGACTAGACTAGCCTGTATTTAGTTATTTCTCCTTACGGCTCACTTTTGGCTCCCTTTCATCCTTATTCCACACACACACACACAACTTGCTTGAGCTTTCTGGTACTGAGAATAGACTCTTTTCGTCTATCGTAACTAGTGTGCACTAAGCATCGTGTGTGGAGGTCCTTAGGACCTCATATAAGACGAACATCAAATCTGGATTCGTATAAATGTTAGTTAGGTAGTAAGGGTCCACTACGAGAGGTATGATATTGTTGGACAGATGGGACCTCTCATGCAGTTTGACGGTGTATCAAACAACGTAACCCCAAAAATAGAAAACTACAAGTTTTCTCGTCATTCAAAAAATTAGTACGTCATACACGCCGATCGAACTGAAAAAGCAGGTAGCCTACCTGGTAGGTAGGTATCCCTTTTACAGACAAAAATCGACATTGGTATATTCTTTGCTGCTGTGGCTGATTGTGGCTTGCACAATACGCCACCCCCTTTTCCAGCATATATCCGCCAATTTCCCTCCTCGCAGCGTAGGAACCGGAGTTTGTAGTTACTACCTACATATGAATTGTGTATTGTGTACACAGGTAAATATATTCAATCTGTACTCTTAAATAAACTTGATTCTTGTTTATTATCCACCAGAGTCTGAGTTGCTATGGGTTCGAAGATTTGTGTTCTCTACTGATACGGTGAAGAAATCTATTGTATTCGTATAACACCTACTGTACAAATCCCGGCTTCGTGGTGAGAATTGCCCCTCAATAGGGTGGTAGGCTAAACAAGGAGCCTTTGTAAGGCTGGTTCATCTCAAGAGTCCTGGACCCGACATTCGGGTAGCTATTCCGATAAAGGTGGGCGAAGCGAGGCTCGCAGTACCTACCTAGGTAGCTTCAAACAGAGACCGACCATCTCCGGCTAAATGCGTTACTGATACTAAACTCCTCCATGCCTACTCCACACCTATAGACTACCTTGGTCAGATAAATTGCGTAGATCTATAAGCTTGGATAGCTTCACGTGGTGAACGTTTACCTACCTAGGTAATTCTCATGGTGAAGAGGAGGTACGGTACATTGGTCCCTGCATCCCATATACTCCTAGAATCTGAACTAGGACCGCCTTTCTCTACGAGAATTGCAACACGTGGCTGTCGTTGTATGATATGAGTGGATACATGCTTTTGTTCGTTCTTCGTATCAAGACTGTTGGGTAGATGATGTAGATGTGTAGTTTGCAAGGGATGCTGAGCAGACCCTGCCAGTTCTCAAAAGGATTCATCAATAGCGTTTAGTGATCTACTTGGTTGGTTGCCTTCGATAACCTCGTGGCTGGTTGGCACAGATACGCGGTATTGGTTGCGTATCCGTGTGGATTGATAGTTCTCACTTGCATCAATACCGGAGAAGGAGTCTAGGGTCAGAGGATGAACAACTCAATTAAGTGGCTCCGTTACAATGTTGCTCGTTAATTTTACTTTGAGTATCATATTCATGCATGGATCTGAACGCACATGAGGCTTTAGAATGGCCAAGTCTGGTACCTACACTGAAAATCCCTTCCTCCAAGTTTGGCATATCTACGTAACAGGCGTTTAGTTGGCGAACGAGCCATAGAAGGGTACTCATCTATTCCCGATACGAATGAACAAAACGATTATGAGGTTCCAGAGATGTACATTATATTTTGTACTCTGACCAACCCAGAAATCTTTCCAAAAACGGAATCCCTTCCCCCGCGTAGAGACTGTTTTATTTTAGAAAGCTCACCAAGCATGTGAACTTTTACACAGCCAGTATCGAGGTGTAACACATACCGACCTCCACTATTTCGAAGTGGAATCGAGTCTTATGTAGGTTCTCACCCAGTTGGTGCCACCACATTATCAGGGAGTACCCGTGTCGATGCCGGTAGGAGAGCCGGTCTTCCGGAGCAATGAAAACTTATATTAGCTTCAATGTTTCACCTTATCCTATCCACTTTGAACATCGAGGACCCTCAAACAACCCAGTAGTTAGAAGAACATCACACACATTTCCAGTCGGAGCTATGTAGTGTATTATGCATACCAACCAGGTGTTGTCTTCATGAAGTTGTCATATTCGGAAACGTATCCTTATGCTGGCTTAAGGCTACCCTTCTAGAGGATATAATGAGAGAAGGGCTCAGTAGCCAAAATTTCCGAACGATAATTGTCGGATAATTGTACATATTCTATAATTAAGCTAGTCCAGCACTCCTATGAGGATGTCGCTACGCGGCAGCCCTCCCCGTGCTGAGTACAACAACAACTTTAGACCTTTTATTTCAGAGGATTGTGTAAATAGACTTGCAACTCTTATCAAGTGAAATATATAAATGTGCTGGGACCGGAGCAGTAAATATTCGACTATTTTGTTTTTGTTAAGGCAAAAGCGACCGCTAATTGCCTGCTGGCAATTAGCCCTTATATAGCAAAGTATGCATACGCAACACACCCTTTAAGTTATGCCGACTAAAACTTTAACTTGTTTAATGTATGCAACACAACCTCCCTTATTAAAGCTCTTTTTTCTCTTACTTTCTTAGGAAGTTTAAAAGCCGGCCGTTGTAGCCTATTTGACTAGGCCGTATTTAAACTAAACTTAAACTTAAAACTTTCGTTAGCTAAACCTTATGCTGTAAAGTAAGTTGTCGACCATATTTTAAATTAGTTAGCAACCAACTGAGCTAATAACCAGAAATAAGGACCTTAAAGCGCTACCGGGCTCATAACTGTTGAGGCAAAAGCGACCGCTAATTGCCTGCTGGCAATTAGCCCTTATATGGCAAGGTATGCATACGCGACAGTTTTAATATGAACATTGACCCTGGTTCTGAGCTGTATGGGTTTTTTTTTTTAATTTAAAACCCCTTCCACTTAATACTCAACACAAATTCATGATAAAGTGGAAGAATACCAACTAAATTCAACTCTATAATATATTTTTAAACCCACCGTAAATTTTATGTCTTCTTGGTACGGAGTGTCATTTACCTCGCACGCTTTAAACTTCAGCATCTATTTCTCAGAAAACCTTACTGAGTCACTGAACACGCGACGAGAGCAGGCTATAAGCTTAGAACTATTCAACTAACTGCCATATGTTGACTATAAGATGCTACAATGATGAAATTAAACTCTTATTGAACTATGGTACTATTAAAGCAAACAAGGACACTAGCGTGATACTATATCACTTTTCGAATCACTTCATGAGTAACATGAAATTATTGATTGGTATTTAAAATAGAGAATACTATAGGTTTGGACATGAGAACAATGTATGTGCAAAGACTTGTAGTACTGGCCCACCCCCCAATAGTTGTGGTCCTGTGTACCTATTTCTAGGTTCTCTTCCACATAATAACCGAGGACCATGTTTACTGATCTTTGATGATAAAACCTACAATACAACTACCAGGATACTGAATGGAGAGTGAAGATCATGAACTTTCCGGATATAGATGCCGGACATCCCGCAGTGGAACTTTTCAGGACAAACTACTTTCCACAAGAAAGTCCCACCAACTTATGCACGCTCCAATTCCTTACTACAACCTCAAAATCAAGTGCTTTCCATGTTCACGTTCTCCACCTGCTACTCCTTACTCAACTAAGACACCTACTGCCGTGCCGAGACCATGATTCGCTTATCCTACCCAGCGCCAAACAGGTGGGAAGATCCGCGATCTGCACTAGGGTATGTTTATGTCAACCGAAATTACGCTAGACAATGACAACGACAATGTAGATAAGCCTCAAAAGTTACCTGGCTTTCATGGCCACATTTTGGGGGGCGAGACGAGAATAGAGAATTACGAAAGTACTGACAAGGGAAAATAAACAGGTATGTAATTCATGGTTGAATATGTGCCCTGCACATCTACTAAATGCCAAATCTGTTCATACTTCTTTTAAAAATTTGAATCATAATGCAACAATACTCGGGAGGATCAACACAAACACACTAGGTTATAAAAGTAGCATACCGCTCTTCGCTACTTAAATTTTATATACACCTAGATCAATACAAAAAAAGACAGAAAACGAAATATTCAATAATTGACCAAAAACAACCCTTTCTACGGTTCCTAGTTTCTCAACGCTGGTAGTGGGAGGGATTGTATTACTATGCCCTCGACCACCATGCAGCTGTTATCATAAAAAACTCTCTGATTCACGCATATAATCCACTGAGCACTACAGGAGGGCTGAGTAGTTGTGTATATTTATACAACTCTCTCAACATACCAGTCTTGGCATCCTCTCGGTCCCGATATGGATCGTGGAGATAGCCCAGCTGAATTGACCTTCATCGTCGAACAGGGGTCTAATGGTGTTAAGTGTATCGTATTGGCATGTGATGAACATCAAGCCATGGGCAACAGTACTAACACTAAGAAGAGATCAAAGCATTACCTCTCCTCAAGTTTTGGAAACTTCATACCGAGGCTCAGATAAAAATATAGACTGATAGGCATCAGCTATGTCGAACTACAGGGTTCATGTTACTGTTTGTAGATACATGCAATCCGTGGCAAATATTCTATCCCACACCTTGCTGAAGGATTGCAGTGGACCAGAATCGTGACAGACATCTGCCTACCTGTCCATCCATCTCATATATCCTTCTCGCTTGATTGGCATTCTTATCTAGGTATATCGAAATATGAGACAATAAAGTTCTATACATGCATCACTGATAGTCTCCATTCATCTACTAAACTCGAAGTGGACTAAGACACCATATCCCAACTCCAGATTTTCTTTGTATTCTGACAAGGGATAGACACTGCACCCAAGGTTTTCAGGGTCTTGAGCATAGTCTAGGTAGGTCGGCATGCATACTGCTACTGTGCTGTAGAAGGCCCCTATACCTGGACTGTCAAGATGTATCCATCATCCTTACTTAGAGGCCTATATATATCCCTCGTTTCATCATCACAAGCCTAGTATTGATCTTCTTATTCCTCATCAACTACCAACCTACTCTCAAACAGACTTGCAGTACCGTTCTAAATCTCTCGGCTTTTCGTCCTCCAACAAACACGATACCCAACATTTCTCTATCCAACAGAATACTATTTTCAGCCATGTTATCAACGGCTGTGCAACCATGTGTCGTGGAGTTGGCTTCTCCAGACCCACGAACAGCATTATTCTTGAGCATGAAGGACCAGACAGTTCACATCCCGAATATGAAGTCAATCTTCTCTGACTGGAAGGGAATAGAAAGCCCTCACATCAATCCATCACTAGAACCCCTTCGTGAATCAGTCTCGAAGAGGCTTCGAAAGTAAGATTATACCTCCCCATCTCTCCTGCGTAACAGAATTAGCACGACAGGTTTCTAACTTGGCCTCCAGTCTCAACTTCAGCGGGGAGAAACTAAAGAAGCTCGAGGCATCGGACTTTGGACTGTTCACAGCGCTCTGGTGGCCCGATACCCCATTTGAGAAGCTCCAGATCCTGGCCTACCTAGTGATATGGCTGTTCACCTGGGATGACGAGCTGGACGAGCCCACGGGTGCTTTCACGGAAGACCTCGACGGGGGAAAGGTCTACAGGAGCCAGACACTACGATTTGTGGGGAAGTGCCTCGGCGTAATCCCCGCTGAGAGCGAATTTCGCCCGCAAAGTGACTTAGTCGAGAGCTTCGACGTGGTCGGTGAGGCGCTGCGGGGGTCTTGCACCGCAGATCAGTGCAGACGCGTGTACGACGGAGTAGCCCAGTGCATGGCGGGCAACGAGGCCGAGCAGAGGGCCAGACTAAGGGGACAGATCCCGACGGTGAAGGAGTACTGGGATTACCGCCTGGGTACCAGCTTGGTATACATCAGCGCAGCGGTTGGCGAGTATTCCATGGACACCCAGTTACCCGCAGATGTGATGGAGTGTGACTCGATGCTGAGCCTGTGGGTTGCCAACAACGATATTACATGGATCATCAACGATGTTCTATCATTGAGGAAAGAGATGAAGATCGGATTCACTGATAGTCTCATACCTCTTCTCTTCATGACTACCAACGACCCCCAGAGAGCGATAAATGAAGCCGTGACAGCCATGGAAGCAGCCAAGAAGCGCTTCGATGATGCGGCAAGCGCTCTACTGCAAAGTAGAAAGGTAGATAGTGAGGTTTACACGCAACTACAGAGCTTGATTCAAGTGCTCAAGAGCAACTGTGTCGGCGCTCTTGTTTGGAGGTAAGTTTCAGCCAAAACTGTGAAGTTGAGTGAAGATCTCTATGCTGACTCTCTATAGTCTTTCAACAACACGATTCGGCATGGCAGATGTGATGAACGAAGATGGAAGCTTCACCTACACATTGGGTTCATAGTGCGACAGGGTATAAAAGGTGACTGGTATAAGACCAGAGATATATATTTATAAGGAGGAGTAAGATAAACAGGGCAAGGATCCCTAGACGGGTTATCTTCACATCAAGTGTTTGGCGTCTAAGGTTCAGCACATAACTAACACAAAACATGCATATTGGTTTCAGTTTGGTCACGCTACATGATGATATAACGAATCTCTTTCTCGATAGTTACTGCAGGGTGGAAATATAAATTTGTGTCCCATCATCCACCATTTGATGACTACTTACTTCGTTGAATATGTGACCTAATACCCTGCGGTATATCCGCGTCTCAGGCAAGGGTTATCTGCAATATCATGCACGATATAAAACTTTTTACAAACTATTAGAATATGATCTCAATACTACGCCCTTCACCAGTAGAAATAAGATATATATGCCGAGTACTCCAAGGCAATTTTCAAGCGATATGGCCCTCAAATCATAGAATTAATAGATTGTGTTCACCACATTCTTATTATGAGACCAATATGTCAGATTGACTAACAACATTAAGTCATGTAGGTTTGAACCCCTTAACGTTGATGCATTCAGATCAAAATTTTCCCCAATGGTTTTGGCCTACTTTTTCTGCCTCAGTAGGTAGCTTTCCAATATTTACATTTCAACAAGTCTCTGTGTTCCCACAATAGTAAATATCGTGTGGCAAAAGCGATGCCACTAATTACAGAAGAACAATCCTCAGTTATATACTCCACGACATCTTATAAACATATCTAAACTACAATGGCTGGGCCTTCGCCATCGAAAAACTCCTCGTCGAGTAGGCTTAAGAGCACTTTCTGCCCTGCCCACTGCTCTTCCGCGGTGGGTCTGATCAGTTCGGGAGGCAACACGAACCCGAAATCTCCAGTATCTCGGAGCTCGATCGTATATGAAAAATCAGCGCGGCCAATACTATAAACATGATCGGGTGCAGCGCCGGTAGTGGTGTAGAGCACAGCCCCGCTCGGTCCAAACGTGTATGTCGTCCTCGCATCGGAGCTGTCACGGATCGCCTCGCTGACCAGGCTCGCCGCTTTAGTCCATTTTCCGAGTTCCGGGGCGTAGAGGGTTTCCTTGTATCCGAAGGGCGAGAGAACATACTGCCCGTAGCTGTGCCAGTCTATATAAAGCTTGATTCCTGCCTGGTCCCGGAGTTCGCGCACTAGCTTGTCGAGGCCCTGGTTTTCGGGGGTGTCGGTCGGCCTCTCACCCTTGTAGGTTTGGGAACAGGGGTTGGTGGATGCTCCGAGCGGATTCGCATCCCACGCGAATTCCCAGTTGCGGTTGTTATCTCGACCGTAGCAGCTTTGATCCGCTGGCGGTGGTGGAGGCGGTTGGCGATTTTTACGCCACAGCCTATTGCTCGTTTGGCTGTATACGAACCCTTTTGGGCATTAGCAAAATACTGAGTACTTAATGGAGGGGGAGTGTTTTACTGACCGTCGGGATTTACTACTGGGAAGATGTAGAAATCGTACTTGTCCAGGATGGTTTGAGTTTCGTTATCCCCATTGTTATAGCCGGTAATCAATTGAAGTGTGAGATATTCGACAACCTGTTTGTCATGAGTATTGGTTCTCACCATTTCAGCTTGCAAGTGAGACGTACTTTCGCAGTAATCCATTCCCTAGCATGGACTGTCCCGTGATATAGTACAACAGGCTTCCCAGGTCCATCTGCACCCCAGAGATGGAGACCAAATATGCTCCTGTTCTCATAAGAGATTCCGGAGGAAACCAACTGAGAGTTATCTGGGAATAAATCATGCAAATCCTGGAAGTACTGAATATGGTCTTCATAGTCATGGTATGAATCGTACCATGATAGGTCCTCAGCCTGTCTCTTCCATACGGATTTTGACGCCGATTCAGCAGCGATTGAACCCCCTAGGTCGTCGTGCATTACATGGAAATCCAACCCGAGCATTTCGAACGTGCCAAGCTGGTCGGGCGCTATGACAATATCAACATGATGGCCGTCTTGGTGCTCCCATTCATCGAAGGCTAGAGCAGAGAGCCTTTCAAGTACCGCAGAGGGTTGTCCGTTTGTCTTGACACGTAAAACCTTATATCCATCGTATGAAAGGCTGGTGGACTCGGACACATTTCCGAAGAGGAATGCTACAAGGATAGCGCAGAGGGTGAATTTCATGTTGCCGAGAAGCTTCGAAAGGAATGTAGCGAGGAAGAAACACCATCGCCTTCGCTCATGGGACACCCGGAACCTCGCATTTATATTCTTCACAGCACGATAGTCAATGTCGTAAGAGAGAAATAACACACGGTCCTGTCCCTGATCAGGTTAATAATTCGCTAGGTCGTATCGGTGGACGCACCATTCTGTGATCGCGAAAACGTTAGTTACAAGTTGCCAAGTATGAATGCAGTCGTGCCGAGTAATCGTCAACTCTTTAGAGCACCGCCATGATCTCGGTTGTCTTTCTACCTTCCAGTTCCATCATGGTGTTATGTGACGTCTTACTTTATGGTAGAGCTTGTGCTTTTCGTGATTCCTCTTGGCAATTGCGTACAATTGGTGCCAAGGGAACATCGCCCAGCATATACACGGCTTCTAAATACCATACAGGATCTCATCGCAAGCTTGGCACGGCGTATATACAAAAGCAACATAGCACCGCAGGTAAAGTCATTTAGGTTAGGGGCTTTTCTTTCATCCCGGCAACGATCTAGGTACCTACACAAATCGCAGCTACATAAATAACTATGATCTTCATAAGAACATATCCTTGAATTTCATACAGGTCTGATTCAATACGAATTTGCTCCTAAAAAGGAAATTAACATAGTTGACCCTTTTATTCCCAGAAAATGCCTCAAGGGAAGGCCCAATTCCCTACTCTGAACACTAGATTGAAGCTTTGGAACCTTGCGATCCACATTCATTCAATATGGAATCGATGTGTTCCGCATCCATGAGAAGCTGTTTATCCCCTAGCCTTGGTCCAACTATTTGCAAGGCAACAGGGGCACCTCTGAAAAGTTCAGGGTCATCTTTGAAATGTCAGGTCAAATCAAATAAAAATAATAGCCAAGGGACATTTTCTTACATTTATCTTGGTTTACCTGGTCTGCAGCATGTGCCGCTCTGAAGTTAGGGTCTTTAGGATCTTTCACTGGGTCGACGTGTGTGAACGGTATAATAACCGCCGGATACTGTGGCGAGTGTTAACTCAACTCTACAAGAATCTGATGTTGGAGGTCTAGAGCCACTTACATCGGTCACATTCCAAGCTACCGTATAGATATCGCTTGTCCATTCTTCGGGAAGGACTGCGGTGTGAGGCCCAACGGGAGCCAGAACGACATCGCATCCAACCCTTTGCCACTCATCCAGCATCTGCTTCTGGATATTCAGCTTCTCTGCATTCCATGCCCAGGCCTCCTCCTGGCTTTTGGGTGGGATATCCCAAAATCCAATTTTCTTAACGCTTGGCACCACAGGCTCGCCCGACTTCGCAAACTCCTGCTTCGGGTAGGACAGTGCATCTAGGGTAAAGAGTTGTTCCGAAACCTCGCGAATATGAATGAAGTCAGGGGGGTGAAAGTCCTTGACGACAAAGCCTGCCGCCGACAGCTTCGCTACCGCTTCACGCAAGGCCCGACGAACCGGTGGATGAGGTTTAAGTCCAGATTCGTATATGACGCCGACCACGGGCTTTCGTGAAGCTGTGGTTCCGCATTCCATGATATTAGGTATAATTGCAGGGTCAAATGTCCAAGGATTTGCATCTCTTACAACCTTAGTGAACATGGCGAGGTCCCGGACCGAATGGCCCAGCGGCCCCGCAACGGCGGGGATCCCGGTATTGCTCCCCGGCCAGCCCGAGAACGAATATCCGATCATCGGAATAATCCCGAAAGTGGGCTTATACCCGTAGACACCATTCGCTGCGGCCGGTATCCGAATGGACCCTCCAACGTCGGTCCCTACACCGAGAGCGCTGCAGCGGAAGGCCTGGCTAGCAGCCTCGCCACCACTACTGCCTCCGCAAGTCAAGCGACTGTTGACAGGGTTCTTCGTTCGTCCGAAAACGTTGTTGTGGCTCTCTGCGACCAGCATCGTCTGAGGGACGTTGGTCTTCGCTATGACCACGACTCCGGCAGCCTGGAGTAGAGCTGGTAGTGGAGAGGTGCGATCTGCAGGTTGGAAGACCCTCGACATGTATCCATTCGTCGAGTCGTACCCCTTGAAATGGAAGCATTCTTTGAATGTCATCGGAATACCGTGCAGGGGCCCAACAACCTTCCCGGTACGCTTGAAAATCTCGTCCAACTGCTTGGCTCTCTCTATCGCGTCGGCGAACATGATCTCCGTGAGCATGTTGCACAGTTGGTGACCTACTGCAGCGCGCTTGCAGAAGGCTGTCACAACTTCCACTGCTGTAAATCTTCCTTCCGCGATCGCCGCGGCTAGTGAAGTTGCGTCGAAGGCATTGCTAGTGATAACTAGCTCTGCCTCTGTCAATATTCCACAGGAGTTGACGAAAGGTCGTAGATCAACCGTATCTTCGGATGGGAAGTCATCTTTCTTCAACTTCCATTCTTGCGGAATCCTCGAGTCTTGCTCGGCTTTCTTCGCAGCATGAAGCTCTTGCCAGGTTCTCCTTGGTACGGACTCGTTTTGAGTGACCATTTTGATATTCAAGTGCTAACTCTCAGATATTTGGTTAGCTGATAATGAAGACTAGCTTGAATGGGGTCGAGAAGTGCAGATGCCATTCTCGTCTGCATTTTGTACGGAGGCATTGTACGTATTCGGAGGGGTTATCACAGGTTTCATTACAGGAATATAGGTACGTAGCTGGAAGCGGGGAAGTAGAGCTAGAAGAGCTTGAGGTAACTCTGCCGTATATCGGCTTCCAATCACGGTATTTCCTATTTTGATATTATCTTTCTAAGGCTCTCCCAGGCGTGATGGATATTTTAACATGTAGTCTAAAGATCTTATTCACATGAATCCTTCCTGATTACTCGGCGGATATAACTCTTGAATTGTAAGATATTTCTGGTATCATGGAGTTTAATACCGACAAGGCTATTCAACTTAGTGGATCATCTAGAATTGATGTTGCCCCACGCACTAGGTAGCATCTTTACAATACTCAAGTAAGTTAAGAGAGAGTATTATGTAGAAAGATAAGAAACCCTTGTGATCTACAATTAGACTTAAGAGCTTCAAATATTCCGAAGATTTTAACCGAGCTCTGTTATCTGTGGCTCCGTTTTCGCTGATCCTACCTTTCATCCTTTCAAGCGATAAGTGGGCGTGGTGTAAATATTGCTTCCACGGCATTGGGAATTCTACTGCATGTTATTCACTGATATTATTGGCCACGCCGCGATGGAACCATGCCTCCAGGGTTACATCAATTCGCAACACAGGCTTATCATGCATCAATGATCACCTCAACCACTCATCTACACACCACCAGAGATAAGACATGCGTGAGTTGAATTTCCCCTAAGGTTCTCAAATGGCATTGCCAGCCACACGCACGTTCCCCCTGTTGATAAATCCCCTATATGTGGCACTAGGTATAAGGTAGATCGGGAGTTTGACGTGCTGAGCGGAGGTTAATGTCGCCTACCTAAGTAATATCTATCGTTAGTCTCAAGTACAATAGTTACTTCATGGAAGTTCAGACATTTCCACAGAGGCCTTTGCAATGGAATTGCCAATATCAAGATTCCTTTCAATAATGTACTTAAAGTCTTAAAGAGGCACAAAGGAAACCCCCACTCGAATGAACTGGTAATACATTGTGAAAGTTCTCATTCATTTACTTCAATTACCAGAAAAGCGGAATCCCCTGCGTAACATGATGCTGTATTCTTATTCATACCTGATTGGGACGGATGCTTATAGGTCTGTGGGGAATGTCTTATCAGCAGAAGCTATAGAACCCCAAACTGTCCTGCCCTTACAGTCGAGTGGTCAGTCAATAAATACACTACGCTTTCTCCGGTCTTTCATTATAAAATTCCGGGCCTCTACAGGCAAAAATGTCCGAGAAGAAGGATAAACAGACGGCCGAGAGCCTCACCGGTGCCGAGCTCGGTGTTGGCTCCGTGACCTCAAAGCATAATGCCTTCCAGCGTATGCTCCATCGGCGGAATGATCTCGACGTGCTCGGCAAGGAGATGCTGCAGCAGTCGCTGCAGTACGATCAAGCACAGCTCGAGGCTGATGCGATCAAGGTGCGGCGCAAGTTAGACTTCCTCGTGCTGCCCATGGTAAGAAACCGAACCTTGAGCACAGAGCTTCACAGTCATGGCTAATGGTTGGCAAAGATGATGACTACCTATATGTTATCCTTTCTTGACAAGCAGACGTATGCGTGATCAGCGCTTCAAAATCCCCTCATAATGTCTACCCCGCTGACGTCTCCCGAAGCCTCAACTACTCCAATGCGTACGGCTTACAAGAGGACACGCATATGGTGAATGATGATTATTCTTGGGTAGCATCCGCGCTCTACTTTGGCTGGCTGTGTATGGGCCTTCTCTCAATCTTCCTTGAGATACACGTGCACTGCTAATTATCTCTATTTATAATCATAGGCGGGGCTTGGCCGTGGAATATGCTGTTACAGCGTGTTGCTATCGGGAAACTCGTTGGCTATATGTTGTTCATCTGGGGGATTGTCTGCATGCTTCAAGCCGCCGTTTTCAACTTCGGGGGGTTTTTCGTCGTTCGCTTCTTCCTAGGTATGCTCGAAGGATGCCTTTCGCCCGCTTGGGTGTTGTTGACGTCGATGCTCTGGACTCGCGAAGAGCAAACCATGCGGAGTTCCATATGGCTATGCACGAATGGTGTCTCGAATATATTGGGTGCACTTTTGGCCTACGGATCGGGCAAGGCTCAGGGGCTAGAAATCGCCCAGTGGAAACTCATCTTTCTGGTAAGCCCCCAATCCTACTACACAAGTACCTAGTGAGGATGATATAGTTAACCTGAAGCTTATGCAGATAGTTGGTGCCGTGACATTCTTGTGGGGCTTTGTTATCCTGTTATACCTACCGGACGGTCCTCATAATGCCAAAATGCTGACGGAATATGAACGCGTCGTGGCTGTTTGGCGTGTTTCCAAAAATCGAATCGGTTTGAAGGACTCGAAGATCAAGCCATATCAGATCCGAGAAGCTTTACTCGACGGAAAGTGTTACTTTCTGTGGTTTGTGGCAATCAGCCTCGGAATCCTAAATGGATCGGTTACAACCTTTATGTCCGCTATCATCAAGGGTTTCAACTTCGACGCGCTCACAACTTCTCTTCTACAAGCGCCAGGGGGCGCATTTGAAGTAGTATCTTGTCTCATTCTTGGGCGCATTTCGCAGTTCCCCAACATGGTGGGCGCAACCATCGTACTCGGTCTCTTGCCAGTAATGGCTGGCCTCGTCGGCATTTTGGCAATCCCCATCGAGCACCGCTACGCATTGGTTGCTATGTGCTGGATGCAAAACATAATAGGATCACCGATTGTCCTAAATTGGACAGTACCCGGGCTCAACGTAGCGGGGCACACAAAGCGTATGACTGTACTAGGTAAGGGTTTCATTACTATGATGATCTTATACGAACCAGAAAGAAGTTCAACTAACGACGTCCTTGTAGGGATCTATTTTGTTTGCTTCGTGGTTGGAGACATCATCGGACCTCATCTCTTCTTAGCAGCTGAGGTTCCGAGGTACCCGACTGCCATCAAGGCCCTCTTAGGTACTTCTTGTGCCAGCATTCTATTCCAATCACTTTATACACTATGGTGCTGGGTCGAAAATAGGCAGCGGGACAAACTGGGTATGCATGCAGAAGCCCTGGAAGAAGAGTTATTAGAAGGGTTCGAAGATAAGACAGACAAGGAGAACAAGCACTTTAGATACAAACTATAGGGACAGCAAGAATGAGCTCGGTCTACGAGATGGCATGTTTAAACAAAATACCTATATATATATATATAAAGCACTACCAGATAACAGTTCGGAACCTCGAGCCAGAGGCAGCTAAGAAGTAAATCCTTCGTTCAGTCAAGTACATACCTATACTCCAAATAAAACTGGATCAACTCCAATACATTAACCCCGTCGCTTTACGCGTGTCGATTTATTATGTTAGCGAATGTCATGCCAAGAAGTTGGAGCAACCATGATCCCCAGGCACTTGAGTCGCCTGTTTTCATTCACAGAAAATACACACTGTTGGCACAATACCATTGTATAACGGCAATCCGCGCGCTATACTCTACTGTCACCTGTTAAACTGATATCCTAGTTTTCTAACCTACCTAGGCTGTAGGCTATTTTTATGATGTCCGAAGACAACACCAACCTGTCGTTCGTCCTCCGTGCCGTTCATGACACTGCCTTCGAGGAGCGGCCGGTTCCACGCCTGCGGAACGAGCACGATGTCAGAGTACGAATTATGCAGACCGGCATCTGTGGCAGCGATGTTCATTACTGGGACAAAGGCCGTATAAGCGGTACGCCAGACTGTTTAATAGCCTAATTTTAGATCAGTCAAAGAACACAATTTTAACCGTGTTCCACACCAGACTTTGTTCTCACCACGCCCATTGTTCTCGGTCATGAGTCGGCTGGAGTCGTGGTGGAGATCGGATCCTTGGTCACCAACGTCAAAGTCGGCGACCGGGTTGCCATCGAACCCGGTATTCCCTGCAGACAGTAGGATTCTTTTGATCATTCCTGTCATAATATCAAATTTAACTGAGTTCACAAGCTGACTAGGTACATATAGTTGCGATTATTGTCGCATGGGCAGCTATAATCTATGCCCGGATACTGTCTTTGCTGCTACCCCACCTCATGACGGGACTCTCTCTAAATACTACCTTGTCGCCTCTGACTACTGTTACCTAGTCCCTGAGCATGTCGATGATGAAGCAGCCGCCCTTATCGAGCCGGTGGCATCGTCGGTGAACATGGTCCGAACAGGTGGCGTGCGTGGCGGTCAAACCGTGCTGGTCTTCGGCTGTGGTCCCATCGGCGTTCTTTGCCAAGCGATATGCCGCGCTTGGGGCGTGGCGCGAGTTATTGGAATTGATGCTGTCCAGTCTAGGCTTGACTTTGCTGCATCTTTCGGGGCTGCACGAAAAGAGGACGTGTATTTGCCTCCTAAGAAACCAGAAGGCATGGATCCGATGGAGTGGAGCGCGGCACTGGCTAACACTATGAAGAATGACCTTGGTCTCAGAGAAGGGCCCGATGTAGTGATAGAGGCAACCGGTTCGGAACAGTGCATTCAGACCGGTATTCATATCTTGCATAAGGGAGGCACGTTTGTTCAGGCCGGGATGGGCGTTGAGGTAGGTCCCCGGATGTACGATGCCACGAGGTTCATGATAATGACAAATTCCTTAGAACGTCTATTTCCCCATATCCGTGGCTTGCGTGCGCGCACTCAAGATTGTCGGGTCTATCCGCTACTCTACTGGGTGCTATCCGGAAGCAGTTCGTCTAGTATCTACTGGTGCTATCGACGTGAAGAAGCTGATAACCCATCGATATGAATTCAAGGATGCAGAAAAGGCGTTCCAAATAGTCAAAAAGAGGGGAGAGGGGACATTGAAGGTCATGATTTCAGGTGTGCCAGGCCAATAGTGAATTATATGGCTATGCCCAGTTGATTGAATTGGCAGTATACTATGGGAGTAGTAGAAGGAGCCTAAGATTGTGTGTATTATAAACATTAGTTTATAAGGCTATGCTATAACCCCTTTTTAGATGTACCTGACGCCTGTATGTGATGACGTGTTCTGGCAATCATTCCTAGGAAAACATATCACCCATCGTTTAGTACTAGAGGTTTTTTTTTCTCTTTAAACTTCCATTTCTATAGTTTAAAGATTACCCTATGACTATCAGGTTGAGGTTAGCTCCATAACTCAGCCATTTTACTATTTACATTGTCTATTTGACACAAATCTTGAAAGATAATAGGGACACTTGAGGACCGGATAAAGGGTTATTGTTTCTGTACCAAAAGACTCTTCGGTCTTTTAGCTTGGATTCTTTTGTCTGCAACATTTAGACTAAGACGTGATATCTATTGAACAATAGGAAATGTGAACATGCTATTGTTGACGAGGCAGCTTGACGATTTCCTTCATTATGAAATTGTTCAATAATCTAGGTTAGCTATTTTTCATGAAGTTATATCTTCCCAGGATATCCTCCCACTTCATATCTCAAACTCAGTCAGCCAGACAGACTAACCAGCCCAAACACAACTATATCGAGACAGAATCCACAGAAAATATCTAAGAAAAATACTCACATCCGCTATGTCGTACAATCCAACCGAGCCCAAAGATCTTTACAAGATCTTGAACATCGAAAGCACTGCTACAGCTGCTGAGATCAAAAAAGCCTTTCGTGAACAATCTCTGAAATGGCATCCCGACAAGGCGGGAAATACACCCGAAAGCAATGAGAAGTTCTCAGAGATCAAAGAAGCCTACGATGTCTTGAGCAATGAGGAGTCCCGCAAGGGATATGGTGCTTATCAGGCTAGATATGCCACTCAAGCTGACTCTGAATACTCCAGATCGAAAAAAGGCAGTAGCCGTCCTAGTTATTCCCGTAGCCATCGCGAAGACTCAACTCACTATAGTAGTCAGGAAGACCCACGTCGCTACACTAGTCATAAAAGTTCGCGGCGTTACAGTACTCGGGAGACTTATACGGAAGAGCCACCAAGCGCCAGCTATCGTAGTAGTAGAAGTACTAGTTACAGATACTGGGAGGATCCAAGTGACACCTCCAGTGGCAGTAGTAGACCGTACAAGGACTCCTGGGCACATTTCAGAGCGCCTGGTTACGAGAGTCGCCGCACTGCCCCAGCCAGTCGCGATGCGCAAGAGATGAGGCGTGAGGCAATCAAGGCTTCCCTCAAACAAATACAGCCTATTGGATACGATGTCGAGAATAACTTGCGGTATCTGACTATAAACCACCAGACGCTCTGGGCTGACTTCGAGGCTTACGGACTTAACCGTGGCGAAGACGCTCAGATCTGGCACGACCTGTTCGAAAGCACCCGGAAGGCTAACCGCAGGATCAAGGATGAGTGGAATGAGGTCGCTGAGCAGACGCAAGATGTTTGGGCCGGAAGGTCGACACGCGACAGCAGTGACCTCCTGTGGAGAACATGTCATGCCAATTCCAAAATCATGCATATGCTGTCTGTATCCAGCGCTCTGCGGGAGATCTCCTATATACTCTCAATCAACTTCAACCGCTCGTACCCGGACTTCAGGTCTGAGATGATTTGGCTCTTCAAGCTGTGGAGAGACACCCTTAAGAAATGAGGAAGTAGCCACTACCCCTAAATAAGATCGTGTTATGTGTTGATCACATAACAATGCGCTGGTTTTTCTGTCTCACGCTTATATATAATACCCTAATATATACCTTTACATTTATATAAACCGATGTTTTTCCGGCTTCACTGTGAAAGTCCTATTGATATCTCTGAGAATGATTTACTGGAAATAATGAATAATAAGCAATTTACCTACCTAACCTCCTATTTTAGAATCCCTAGCTACATTGCACCAATGCACTCCCATATCCCCCTCCCCGTAACAGAACCCCGTTCGGTGCTCGTAGGATTTACTCTTCATAAGCATCACATTTTGATTAAGACATCTGATTCAACAATCCTCTGCGAGTGGCCGTCAACTACTATTTTTAGCATATCCTTCGCCAGGTGATCAACCGTGATGAATCCCATGAGGTTCGCAGATGTCGCTTTTAAGCGGCCCCCTTTCGTCGCGATTCCGCCCGGGCGAACTATGAAAACCTCAAACTTGTTCGAGTTTGCATCGGCAAGTTCGCACAAGCCCCTTTCCACTTGGCCCTGAGTACCGCGACGTTAGCAACCCCAGCATACGGATGAATAACTCCTGTTGTTCGTAGGCTTCCCCATACCTTGATGTGCCTCGTGTCAGACATGAAACGGAGGCTCTTCTTGTCGTCCCACTCCGCAAACTTGCCGCTACAAAACAGGAAGCGGAACTTCCGACCGTCTGGGAGCAGCGGCGCTAGATTGTCGAGAAATGCCTTCGCCGCCGCGATGGTGAAGTCAACCGAGACCCGCCTCGCTGTCTCGACGTCCGGAAACTGAGGCGCACGGCCACCTATCGACCTTTCGTTGGGCAACGAATGCGTCAGTGCGTATAATACAAGACTTATTTATACCGCTATCAAGCAAGTGCCAGAATAGCTACCCAGGGACTCACCAAATGCAAGCTTCTGCGTTAGTGAGCTTTTCGATGAGGCCGGGCGGGTACGTGGAAAAATCGTCATGCAAGATGACGGTGACCTTTTCGTCTTTGGGAATATCGTCGGGGAGTGGCTTGCGAGTCAAAACGAACGCGTGCTTGATCCTGGTATCTGCGATGGCTTGGCGTACGACCTCACTACCCACAAAGCCTGTTCCACCGGCTATGATTATATTCATGCTTGTTTGTTTTGACACAGTTGTCATCGTGACCCGTGAACTGTAATGTGACCTTTGGCATCGAGCGGAGATTTTACCGTGACGAAGAATTGGAAAGACGATGATCAGTTCAATTCAATCAATGAGCTTCGATCCCGCCTATGCCGCTACCCCTCCACACGTGATGCTGCAGCCCCCAAAAGGGGCTGTGGTTCAGGATAACGAGTCTTGATGAACGAATACTTGCACAAGAGGGACATTGATATGTTCTCCAAATTTAGACAAGGGACAAGAGCAGTATCGCTAAGTTTTAAGCGTAGTAAGTACCTCCTTTCCAGATCTTTCTGTGAAAGCCATGGTGTAAGATCGTAATCTAACATGACTTACAATACCAACTAGACTTGTTAAAGTTCATAGACGAAGGCCTGGAACACTTATTCAAGAGCCGAAGCAAATGCTATGGGCAACTTATAAATTGATTGATCACAGGAAAAGGTCTCGGCGTTACTTAGTTCGTACCATAGACTAGAATACCCTACCCCTATTCGTCTCAAAATGAAATTAATTGACCTTTCTGAAAATAACCCTCGAAATGTAACATGAATGTTACTACGCTTGTTTGCCCCTTTTCAATAGTCCATGGGAACCTTATACATGTCCTTGTACGCTTTCCAACCCGCTCTCAGGAGCGCCATCGCTATTTTAAACAGCCTTAACCCGCGACGAATCGCGATTATGACCGCTGTACGAACTTTAGCTTCCTTTCGTCCTTATATACCCTGCCATCCTTCATCACAAATACCACCTGTCGTAGCGCACTCACATCTTTAGTCACGTCACCACGTAGAGCGGTGATATCAGCTGCGAATCCTGTGTCAATACACCCAAATCTCCTACCACAGAGGTCGCCACCACAAGCCTCCCACCCATGTAAAGTCGCCGCCTGCAGGACATCCTCGAGAGGGATACCGGCCTTGACGAACAGCTCTAGCTCGCGCGCATTGTCGCCGTGTGCAAAGGCACCCGTATCGCCACCGCAAGCCAACTTGACTCCCTTCTCGTGGGCTGCTTTCGTGTGGTCAAGAATGATCTGAAGGGTCTCATTGGCCCCGCTAGCGTTGCCCGTACTTGGTTGTAACGAAGCCTCAAAAACTGATAGTGTGGGGACGAATATGGTGCCGTTCTCCCTCATGGCATCCAACGCCTCCTCGCTTGGCATGAATCCGTGCTCGACAGACGTCACGCCCGCCTTCGCAGCCATGATGACGGCCTCCGGGCTCTGGGCGTGTGCGCAGATTGGCGCCTTGCCAGCCTTCGCCTCCGACACCATCGCATTCATCTCCTCTTGATTGAAGAGCAGTAGATTGGTATTTCGGCTCCTGGTCAAGATGTCGCTTGGCGGCGGAAAGGCTATCTCTCGCGCCCCCGGCCAAGCCGGCGGAGGGAACCGCAATTGCCGCTTCCGATAGTCCGCGTAGAATTTGATGATATCGGCACCGGCGCCTAGGCGCCTCCGTACGGCGGCCCTCACACCATCTACGCCGTCGGCGGCGTCAGATATCCTAGGTGCACAGGCGCCTAGGGAATGCATGCCATGTTCCTGCCTTATCTCATAGCCGCCACTCGACGCGATACACTCGGTGGCAACAAACATTCGGGGGCCCTCGATGAGGCCGCGGTTGATGGCGTCCCTGAAATTGGCATCTGCATCGCGTAGACCCTCGGTCCCGAGGTCGCGGTAGGTGGTGTAGCCGGCCATGAGCGCAGCTTTGGCGTGATTAGTCGCCCGCACCACCCTCTCGACGAAGCTCTCATCGCGCATCTGGTTGAGGGACGGTGTTTCCGAATATGGATGTAAGAAGATGTGAGTATGGGCATCGACCAGTCCCGGTAGCACTGTAAGTCCTCTCAGGTCGATTGTGTTGACCTCTATTGCTCGGTCTGGGGGTGGCGAAGAGCCATCTCGTCTATGGGTTCGGATTACCAGGCCAGTATCCGTGTCCACGACAATGGAGACATCAGAGAGAAATTCCCTCAGCCTGGGATCAAATAGAGTTGATGTCAGGATAGTTACTTCATTCTTTCGAACTTGTGGCTCTCTTTCTTCGAGCATGGTAGATCTTGCGTGGTGTCTAGTCCGGTGAGCATAGATGAGATATCGTGTGGAGGCATGTAACCTAGAATGTGTAGGGTGCAGCGTATATCTAACCAATGTTAGATCAAGGCCCCATGTCATACTCAGCCGCACATGCTAGTGTTCAAGAGTAGTATTTATACGGTAAAGATACCATGCTTACACGGTATGTCTACTACCTTTTCCTCACAAGCCAGAATATTTCTGATTTGCAAAAACAACAATCGCAACACTTTTTCTCTTTTTAAAAAGAATAAATCTCATACCGTTACATCTAAGCAAGCCGCTCGAGATTTTTCAATGATCATAAAAAAGGAGGCTCTACACAGCTGGAGTCGTATATATTCAGAATGCATACCACTCCATACAGTATAAATACCACTTAAACGGATGATAGGCATGCGTTAATGGTTTATAGGTTAGTGAAAAGGATCTAGCTCCTCAAGTCCCCTTTGTGACGGTATAGTACTCTGAGGGGATGCTCGCAGCTGAAATTGATCTCTCGCCCAGTCCTATTCCCATTTCTCGTAGTTGTTCTCCATCCCTCGTACAATACTACTCTTCATTTTCGTCGTTTTTTTTCTTTTCTTCGGGCATCACTAAGCTAAGGCCAGAATCGAGCGTCAGGGTATCATGAAGTTCGTGCACTGGTGGGCATCGCTCTACCTCTGGGGGCTATTTGCCGGGTCGGCTTTTTCGCAAGCTCACTTTCGAGAGTGGTTCCCACAGTATAGGCCCGACTTCACGTCTATCATTCGGGATAATTGCTCGTCTGTCTACCATGATTACGCGACGGGGAACACTCACGGCGATCTATCAAAATCGGCCACAAGTGCCCCCGTTGTCGCTTGCATTCTGTCCTTTATAGATGAAGCCGGCAAGGCCAATTTGGCTTCCGCAGGAGTTATCCTCGGGTTGCTACCTACTATGCTTAGCATAACCGGCTCTACGACTAATGAACTAGGCCTGATTGCGCTGCGGCGACCTGTGCTTTCGCTTCTCTTGGCCGCCGGCGCCCCTTCTGTCAACGCGCTGCGGACCTTTGAGCAGCCAGAGCAAACCCGGCTACTTCTAGAGCCCAGTCCCTTTCGTACACTATATCCATTGTACTTGTCTCCGAGAGCCCAGACTCTCGTGTCTACCGTCCAGTACCTCATTAGTCTTGGCGCCATCGCTAACCTGATTGAGGCCACCTACGAAATATCGACTCGAACAAATGTTTCTTGGTCGACAGAAACTGTCTATCTTCCAGGCTTCTGGGCCTCTCTCACAGTTTTAATACACATAGCCGGCGCCGCCGCTATGCATCTAAGAATCAAGATTATCAAACAGCCTGCAAGCGATACTTCTAGAGGCAACTCCCTTGAACTTTGTCCTCGTTGGCTTAAGGAGGAGCTCGTACCATCTATATCACAGCCGATACGGAAAGCAGAAACACGACAAGCCACATGGTGGTTCTTGATTCTGTCCTGGGGTGTTTCGGCTGCAACATTTTGGCACATCATCTTCGGCACGTGTATATTCTCTGGCATCTTGTTTATTTCAACCCAGGACGCGTGGCTGGTTTTCGCACGATACTGGATATCGACGCTGTGCTGTCGATTGATTGTTATGTTCGAGTTCCACGGAATGAGGGTATCTCTAGCGACAAATGGTGATAATACTCGCGGTATTCCCATGGAGTCGCAGTATGAGCAACTTAAGTAAGCAATCGATATTTCTTCTCACCATCTTTTTGTACAACTTAGCAGATGAAGGCCTCCAAGGCTTATGATTTTGTACCTAGACTTGTACTTGGACTTGAACTTGGAGAGAGTATGCTCAACGCGGATGGGATACAATATCTAGGAGTTATCCGTTATCCCCCTTAAGTTAGCCCCACATACGAACACAACTATATCTATAGGGTAACTTCGGAGTACCTCAATAGTACGTAATGTCGAATATATATTGGGAATAACTTGGTCATAATGTCAACATTCAGACTATTAAAATATATCATTCGTTACCAACCAACTAAACAAATTTTATATAACTTACCTATTATTATCATCTTGTTTCCTCACATTCGTCTCATATCAACAAAAAAAAGAATGAACTTGTTCTATTTTCCATTTACTTTATGCACTCTCACGCCATTAGAGACGACCACTCGAAACCTTGTCAGAGAATGGATTTGGTGTTACCTCTTATGTCCCCTTTATAGCAAGCCTCTATTGACGTGGAATGCCAGACCAGGTGCATAGCGGTTCGTGCCTCCTAAGGGCGGGAAGAGAGAGTCATATTTATAAGTACCAGGATCTCAAGAAGTTGTATTTCTAGACTCCGGTACAACAACATTGTGATTACCTAAGTTCTTGCTAGATCCGGTGTAATACTATCAATATTGAGCAAATGGGGACAGACAGGAAGCGTCAGCGTACATGCCTTACTGTTTTCCAGGAAATTTTTCGATACGCTCGAGTGTCCAGAACTTGATGAAAAGGGGCATTTCCCCACTAAGTCTGCTTTAAAGTCATACATTGAAGACAGATATTTAGATCCTATATTGAATATGGCCACTAGAGACTAATTGGCATAGTAGTCCAATTTTTTAGTTCACTGCTTCGTGCTGTATGTTTAGTATCCAATGAATATAAATCCCGCGTAGCTTGCTTTGAGTTTTCCACGACTTGGAAATTTTAATACGAAAAAACCCCTCCTACTAAACTTGAAAGCCTACATATTTAAACCCAGTCTTGAAGCGGTGCCGCGTCCGCATCAGGTGCTCCACAGACTGCAAGCGAAACTTTAGATATTTCATTTCGAACCACGAAATACCCCGGAAAAAACTCTCATGGGCCATGACTCCGAGCAGTTTTGGGACACTGATAGAGCTTGTGCGTAATTAACCGGTTGAAGTATCCATTAATGTAATCATGTCTAACCCTACGTTCTGCATGAATACCTCACAAATATCAGGAAGGACAAAAGCTTCCCCCCTATACACAGGTCCAACCGACGGGGCTTACAGTGGCGGATGGTTCATACACCGTATTAGGACATAGTTTGAGAAATATATATTCAACATATAGAACTTGCCACACCTTACACGTCCAGGAGGAACGGCAGTTCAACAAATGCCCCTCAAAATCCACAGCGTAGTAAAGTATAAGAACCAAACAGCCAATGGAAATGCCTAATAGTCCTAATCTGGTCGAGTGATCTCCTTAGTAATTGATGATGATGCGAGGAGTCACTCCAAGTACCTGGCTGAAATACAATAATGACAGTATAGATAACGTGAAGGGCATAGAAAGGACATCTGCCGGGACCCTGGCGGTATACCATACATAATATAAGTGCAGGCTCGGCATATCATTCTGTGGTTGTCATATAACCGGATAATAATAGACCTTAGATGATTGGTAGCGTACCTAGTCTATCCTGCCTCCATTTATCTTTCTCCTCATCAAGATGTGCTTTGCTTTCCTGTGTGGAGGAAGAAGTGCTTTTCCGCTTATCAGTGATTTGGAACTGTCTTAAAAGGATCCGAGAGCTGTGAAGATCCAGGAGTGCGTCTTGTTACGTCCCCTCTTCAAAAGTTCAGATCGCATTTGCTAGTACTGTCAACATCAAGCTAATCGCGAAGATGAAGTTACTCTCTACATTCGCCGTCTTTATTTCGCTGGCCCAAGCCGGCCTTCGTTTCCCATGCTCGACTTTGACTATTCAACGTCTTGATCCGGTTGTAGAGCCTGGTAGGAACCCGTCCGCCCATGTGCACCACATTGTCGGTGGAAATGCCTTTAATGCCACTATGGAGGGCGATGTTGGCGCCAGGGCTACTTGCACTACCTGCCAGATGGCAGAAGACTTTTCTAACTACTGGACTGCACACTTATATTTCAAGCACCCTACGAATGGTTCTTACCACCGCGTGCCGGTTGTTCCTGTCCAACCCTTGCTGGGAGGTTCGAACGGTGCTCAAGGTGGACTTACAGTCTACTATACCCAGTTCGATCTGATGAGAGACAACCTCCAACAGCAACCCGTCAAGAGCTTCCCACCGGTAATGTTCCCAAATGCTACGCCCTAATGTGATGTAAAACTTCTAAAACTTTTAAAGGGATTCCGCATGACCGTGGGCAGTCCCACGGCCACCGACCGTTCTCACATCGGACTTAGTTATCAATGCCTGACAGGGGGTAACAGAGGTCCATTACTTGCAAATTTCCCTGAAAGTCCATGTTCAGGTGGTATCTTCACTACCCATCACTTCCCTGCGTGAGTAACCCCATTATTTGATATATGCGCTCTTACTAACTAAGCTTAGATGTTGGGATGGCAAGAACCTCGATAGCCCCGACCACCAATCCCATATGTACAATACCGTCGATTCCGATTACTTCAATAACGCGCCCCCATGCCCAGCATCTCATCCCGTCCGCGTACCACAAGTGACTTTTGAAATCACCTGGTATGTACACCTAAGAGTCTTTATCTCTCATATAGGGGGTGTTGCGAAAGAAAAATCCCCTGTGTCAAAGATTCTTAGTTCTAAGATATAAACATTCATAATCACCAAGGTCTTTAGCAGACAATTTGAAAGCTAACGTTTATTGACGGTAGGGACACCACCAAGTTTAACAGCATGTGGCCTTCAGGCACTCCTAACCCGTTTGTGTGGAGCTTCGAAGGTAATGGATATGGCACCCATGGGGACTACATGTTTGGCTGGAAAGACGATGCTCTGCAACGCGCCATGGATAAATCCGAGTGTTTTTACGATGGCTGTGGCTCTATCACAAAGCAGGCCATGTCTACTGCCAACCAGTGCACGGTTGAAGATATGGTTGGTGAAGAGACTGATGGATGTAAGTGTCAATATTTCGTGTTATTTGCGATATAATGATTACTGACCAGTAATAGGGCTCTCGGAGTTACCAGGTATGGCTATGAAGGTGTAGTAGGTCTATGTTAGCAAAGGTCCGTACGTTGTAAGGGCTCATTGTGGTGCCCTTGTAGGATTTTATATCTAAAATTGACTAGGTAGTGCCTGATATTATTCAGACCACATGCCGTTTCCTTTCCTTCATGTAACTTGTGTTATTGGTCACTCCGAATGAAATGTACACAATTTGCAGTTAATCGAATGGTCCCGACATACATCAATACAGCTAAGCAAGGTAATTGACATTCTGTCATAGGGCACCTAGCAATAAGTTGGGTTTCTGCGATATGGTTTCGTGAGAGGCTAGTACTATAACTATTACCTGCGTTACCTAAGTATTTTTACATTTGGAATTAAACCCCGTGTTTAAAACTTTTGAACAATGGAATAGTCATCTATCGGGTATATTGTTTAGTGTAGTTTTCCTTGCCATTGTTCGCTCGTTACCTGAATTATCACATAGGTTTATGACATCATTCGGTGGTGCAAGAACTATTATCAGAGATGTAATAAAACTATATGATGTCTCGGTATCTGGTCGTTCGAAAACATATGTGTACAGGTTTAATAAGAATCGTATGGGTAGTTTTCGATTAGTTACAATGTTTATAAACAATACAATGACTTGGTCAGATGAAGAAACAGTTGCATTGTTTGAAGAATCCAGGTTATATAAATCTTCTTGCGCCCCCAATCTTTGTCCCCAAGCCTTGCCGTTAGCCACCACAAGCCACCGCACTTGGTTTACTAGACTTGCCTAGATCTTGAGCTCGAAACGATGGTTTTGAATCCGTACACTACCCTCGAGGTGGATATCAATTCCACCCCCGAAGCGATAAAGAAGGCGTACCGTACGCTCTGCCTCCGTTACCACCCCGACAAAGCAGGTCAGTCAACAGAAGCTAACGAAGCCTTTATCAAGATCCAAAGTGCGTATGAAATCCTCTCTAATCCGAAATTACGGCGATCTTACGATCGGAAATTCAGAACCTCTACTAGCCATAGAAGGAAACAGAGAGGTTCAGGAGGTTCAAAACGACCCCGTCACTCAGCGACCCCGAATGTAGACAGAAATGGCGAAAACCCTATTCTTCGAAGTCGAATTGGAGCCTCCGACATGATTGAGGAGATGTCTCTAGACATTTCCAGCCTCCAGAAACGCCTTTCTACTCTTATCACTCGATTTACTGCGGCTTATTTAGAACGTTTTCATTTGAACAATGGATGCGTTGAACGTAGAAAGACGATTGTCACGGAGCTGAAACAAAGGATAGGTACCATTCCGCTTGGTTCATGGAAAGATACTCCTGAAGTACGTCAATTAATCTCCTCCACGTATGAGCTAAAAGCACACATAGATAGATTAAGGGCGACCATAAGCTGGGTGGAGATCATATCGCCTCCTATGAAATCTATTGAGGGCTAGTGAACTTTGCAATGGAATTCGTAGCCGGTGTGGCCGAATAAAAATAATAGGTCAGACGGAATTCGGCATATGCTAATGAAGTACAAGTCAGTGGCGGAAATATTAGAATAGATCTAGGGTTAGGTAATTTTCAATTAGTACTTGTTTCCTCTTCCTATTCCCCCCTTTCCAATGGCCCCCGTCTCGGCATCCCTTCGGAGTTTGTGTAGCCCCTCTTTTCCGGCACGGTCCGTGAGACCCACCAATTCCGGGCGACTGGGAATGTCATTCTTTTAGGTTAGTAAGATCCCTATACTTAGTGTCCGGACATTATCTTGAGTAATTGGGTAGGTATTTAATCATGCCATATCAATAGAGATTCTTAGTAATGTGTTCAATCAACGACTTTATTCATTAATCACCCATGTAGTGATCGTTCTGTCTCTCGTAAATTCGTGTCACGGTCTTTCCAAGGTCTTATTATTAACCAAAACTAGGTACCTATTGTGAGATAAATGAAGATTCAAATGAGGGAACAAGAAAAATGAGGAGGTAAGAAAATGCAGTCATGCTATGCTATAGTTGGAATACGCAGGCACTCACGGGAGTACCAAGCAGCATGCATGAAGACTCGACATCTCCGGCGTAACAGTGAAAATCGGGGTCAGGGATCTCGGGATCTCGGTATTAGCTTACTTTTTGCTGAACGGTGCGTCGGCAGCTAGGTATTGTATCAACCTCGCATCAAGATGAGGTCTATCGTGATGAAGTTAAGGGAATGCGCGCGCAGCGAGTTATCTCCATGGAGTCACAAACTCGCAAACGAAGACGTAGTCGTCAAGTACATACTCAAGCTGCCTGTATAAGATGGAGATGGAATCCATAACAAAGATCCATCTCATCCGGTGCTTAGATATCATCAACAAAATAACTAGAAAACGTCAACAATCAAGAAGAGAAGAACACTTAGAAATTGAATGAGATTCAATTTCCTGATCCAAATCATTTATTAAAGACCACTCCATTTTCACAACCTGAAATACCAAAATGCATGTCATTACAGAGGCTCCAAGCGCATTCGACTTTATTGTTGTGGGAGGTTAGTTCAACAATGGATCAAATAATGAACAATAATAAACTAAAATATGGATTCAGGAGGCACAGCAGGCTGCGCAGTAGCCGGCCGATTAGCAGAGAGCGAGCACGTATCCGTCCTCGTCATTGAAGCTGGCATCAGCAACCCAGGCGATGTCGACGCCATCACCACGCCAGCACGCGCCTTTGAACTCCGCGGCGGCAAACATGACTGGGCCTATAAGACTGGTATGATCGATAGACCCGAGTACACTCGTATCGAGAAGCCCAACACGCGAGGGAAAGTTTTGGGGGGAAGTTCATGCCTGAACTACTATACCTGGATTCCGGGCAGCAAGGCCACCTTTGACGATTGGGAAGAGTATGGCGGTGCTGAGTGGAACTGGGAGAGGTGCAAAGAATACATCTACAAGGTCTGCCACCCTATTCACCTGCGCCATAGTCGTACTCGAGTGGTCCCTCGCGATTCCTGCTAATGAAGTCGAACAGCCTGCCACTTACTTCGATGACCCGAAGGCTTATAGCCCCGAGATGAAGTATATCGGCGCCGGCGGACCCATCAAGGTCTCGCACTCTAATCTGTTGCCCGAGACCAAGAAGTTCCGCGACGCGCTTGAAAACGCATGGGTCGAAAAGGGCGGCGAGATCACGTACGACGTGCACAGCGGGACCATGCGCGGCCTATGGAAGTGCACCAATAGCATCTACGACGGCAAACGCTCGTCTAGCTGGGCGTACCTCGAGGGCAAGGCGAACGTGGCCGTCATGGCCGGCACACGCGCGGCCAAGCTGATCCTCCAGAACAACAAGGCCATCGGCGTCGAGGTCATCGGGCCCAACGGCCAGCTTCAGCAGCTGCGCGCCAGGTATGAAGTCGTAGTCTCGCTCGGCGTATACGAGTCGCCCAAGTTGCTGATGCTCTCGGGCATCGGTCCGAAGGATACCCTTGCCCAGCATGGCATCGAGGCCGTGGTCGATTCACCCCATGTCGGGCAGAACCTGCTTGACCATCCGATTATGCCCTACGTCGTCCGTCTCGAGGACGGAATTGGCCTCGACCACCATCTTTTGCGCGCAGGGCCGGAGAAGGACGCGGCGACATCTGCGTACCTGTGGAAGAATAAGGGGCCTTACACGAGCGGACTTCTCGAGCTCGTAGGCCTGCCGCGCATCGACGACCGGTTGATGCAGTATCCTGAGTACGTCGCTGCGAAGGAGGCCAACGGCGGCAAGGACCCCTTTGGTCCCGGTGGACAGCCTCATTTCGAGATCGACTTTGTCCCTATGTTCTCGGATGCTTTCCAGGTTAGTATTTACGCCTAGATGCTCCACCCCCTGGAAGTAGCTTCTTAGAGATCCGAGCAACTCATGCTAATTGACGAACAGTGGCACTTCCCAACGCCCCCTCAAGGGGACTACCTGACCGTAATCGTCGACCTGCTACGGCCCCAGTCCCGCAACGGCGTGGTGACCCTGCGCTCGACCGACCCTCTCGACCAGGCCGACATCAACCTCAACTTCTTCAGCGATCCTCTGGACTTGATCGCGTTGCGCGAGGGCGTGCGCTTTATCTACGATGTCCTTGACGGCATGAAGGGCCTCGTGAAGGAAGAGTACCCGTGGCCCATGCCGCTCACGAGCGACGAAGCCATGACGAGACAGATCCTCGAGCGGTCGCAGACCGGTTTCCGTAAGTCTCTCCAAGCCTAAATACCTAAGTGATCCATAGAATCTCGTGTCTGACCCTGACTTCCTATCGGCCTGCAGACCCTTGTGGCACGACTCGCATGAGCAAAAACATACGACAGGGTGTCGTCGACGGCGAGCTGAAGGTACACGGCGTCGACAGCCTCCGGGTCATCGATGCGTCTGTGATCCCCGTGATCCCCGACTGCCGGATCCAGAACTCCGTGTACATGGTTGCTGAGAAGGTAGGTTCTAGGCTATACATAAGTCCCGCAATGGTGCTCGACGCTAACTTCTGTGATTAGGGCGCAGATATGATCAAGGCAGCTCACTCGGAGCTGTACAGATAAGTTTTTAAAAGATGTGATATTAGGCCTAGAGTATGAACTACCTTATGTGCGTTGGACTTTGGTTGGAAGTCCTGGGTTCTCTTTGTCGCTTTTAGAGATAGACATGTCACCCCTCCGTAAAATGATTTTCTTATAGAATACCTTCTGTCCGCTGTCATCTCTCTACATGTGAACTCTGCCTAGAATATTTCAAACATATCTATCAGGCTTTTAAACAGTATTTCAGCTTAACTTCCCTGACATATACTATAATAAGCAAGAGAGGAATTACCAAGGCACTGCACTGAAAGAACGGGGCTTAAATACCCGGTGTTGCGATATTGTAACATAGGTATTGCCTAGGTAGTCGTATTGGCATGTAGGAGAGCAGGGGTCCCGGTAATTATCACCACCAACTGCCCACGAGCTATCTAGGTATACCTATTCAAGCATTATTCAGAATTCCAACCCGCGCGGTTCAACATAAACCTCGGCTTATCCCAGTTAGCCCATGCTATTTGAAATCAACTTTAAGGTTTCTTCTGTCTAAATCCAATAATATTTCCTCCTCAGGGATGACAACGGATGAGCCCGCATGATATGGATTCCAACTGCTGCTTGGTTTTCTCAACAATTCATAGATACATAACGGGCCGTAGGTAGGGTACTTAGTAGGTTAGACATTATGTACCTAATATTAACATCAACGCAAGGGGATCCGATCCCACACTCTTTTCTTCTTTTTCTTGGTGATCTTGGCCCAACCCAGAAAATGGCAAACTTGGTCAGTGCAGCAGGACCTTGCTCTCAAGCCTTCGGGATCAGATCTCTTGTACCAAAACAAGGTCGACGTCGTGTACGGATTACCACATGGCGATCCACACGGACCTTGTTTCTCTCCCTAGGTACACTACCTAACCCCCTTGCACCGATGCGGAGATTATTGGCTTTGATCGCGACCTGCCATGGCTAAGTGAGATTACCGACGCTCACGATTTTTTTCAAAGGGAGCAGGAAAAGGTCTGTTAGTGGTTCATTTTGCCCGTGCCGCACAATGCTTACCTACCTACATGCTGGGAAGCTCGGGCTTTGCCAAGATGTAGGTATATACACAAATACTTACGGTATTACGGTCTTTACGACCAACTAGGTACCTGAGCTAGTGGACGCTCGTGTTTTCCACATCCATATCAAGTTTTTCTTTTCAAGATGAACGAGGAGACATGATGGGGCTTTGCTGCTTCGACCCCTTGAAAATGCTAATATTTTTGTTTGTTTATGCATAATGAAGCTATCTCGCTCGCTAGGTACCATGCTATTTGAATTTTCACCAAGCTATGTCTAACCGACCACCCAAGAAAAGAAGAAAAAAAGAACAAAACGTCGTTGCTTTTTTTACATTAAACAAACGACACGGACCCGAAGAAGGGGGTCATGTGGAAGTTAGACTGGTTCGTGGGGTTCCAGGCGCCGAGCCCCTGGTCGGGGAACGTGGCCGGGTCGACGACGGTGCGGAAGAAGTTCATGCGCCACTGCGTGTCCTGCGCCCGGCCCTCGTCCACGTTGAACAGGGCCAGCGGGATGCGCGCCGTCGACGTCCACTTGTGGTTATCCCGGTCGAGCACGGTCTCGGCGGTCAGGCCGTCGGCGAGCGGGTCGGCGACGTAGAACGTGTCGAAGGGGGCGCCGGACGCGCGCACGCGCGACGGGTTGTAGATGAAGGCCTGGAAGGTGACGTTGTTGGGGCTGACCTCGAACTCGAGGTAGGTCTGCGGGTCGTTGGTGCCGGGGTGGATGAAGGCCTCCATGACCTCGTACTGGTAGATCGGGTCGTTGATCCCCTGGCTCTCGTTGTAGTAGAAGTTGGTCTCCTCCAGCGCCGTGAACACGATCTCGATGGCGCCGGCGTCGTAGCACAGGTCCACCTGCGTCAGCGGGAAGTCCGCCTGCTCCGGCACCGACTTGCTGTACTGGATCGTGCCGTAATCCGGGCAGCTGGGTACCTGGAGCGACGGCACGTCTAGGCCCGCGCTTCCGACTGCTGCGAAGAGGGGCATGGCGCCCCAGAGCGTCAGCGACTGCAACCGGCGATGCATGGCGGAACGATACTCCCGGCCTCTCTCTCGGGTTTGAAGAAGGACACCACGGGGTGACGATAGCGGTGAAGTTGAGGAACAGGAGGAGTACCTAGATAGGAAGTAGCTGGGGATTGAACCCAGAGGGGACGTGATCCTCGTAGCATTTTATATCAACTCTCTGGCAGGCCTGCCAATTTCGTATATCCTGGCATGTGTTACCTTCAACCTCTCGTTGTTGTCGCATTGGTGAGTCTTGTCCCTGTTGGTAAGGTGATTCACATCAGGTAGTTGGGTAGATCAACTAGTTAGGTAGGTCCTAGATCCTCCCCCCTAACACCACATCGGCAGGTTTGAGGTGGCTTTTTCTCACACGAATTTCACCGTTGAGAGTGTTGGCTGCTAGCTAAGCTGGCTTGTATGTATGTCAGGTGAACGCAATCACAGCAAATCTCCAGGTAAACACCCCGGGCCACTATACGGCTTGGCGCTCCTGGCATCTCACAACCCCGGCCGGCGAATGGGTCTAGACTCAAAAGGATCACGACTGACCTAGCTATCTGAACCTGGGCTTGGGTCGCAGCTGATAAATAAGCAGTGTAACGTTTGATTCAACATTGAAGCTCACGCCCGCACCACCTTGTGACTCGGTTTAGACGAGCCATGTTTTAGATTCAGTAAGGTATGTAGGTAATACCTACCTAGGCCGGTTTATTGTATGTAGTAGGGTTTCCCCCCGAGATCAAGGTAACACTTAGGAGTATAGGTAGTATGAAGAAAAAAGAAAAAGGAAGGATATCCATGACACGAAGACGATGGATGATGGGGTCATAGAGGATAACCATATTGAAACGAGTGAGTATAGGGTATACTAAATGGCCATGAAGCGATCCTGCTGACATGTATTACCCGTTCCGAGCACTGATAGCAATGAAATAAATAACTAACAGTGAGTCGATCATTAAAAGCGAAACCAGGCCATCAAAAGATTAAGCACAGCTTCATAGGTTTATCTCTAATGCGAGTTAGCAAGTTGGCGACCACCGGTAATAAACAAGTAGGTTACGGCTCTAATATCATTTTCATTTGAGCTTCCTCCCTTCCGTCTCCCCCGAGAGCGCCCTTAGTATTTCCGGCATGCGGAACACCCGCCAGCATACGCGGTCCACAATCCACTCCCCAAGGGAATGCCCGATCCAGACCGAAAACCACTTGCCGCCGTACCAGAACCAGTCCGGGCGCCCAATCCAGGTACGGAGCCACAGGGGCGTTTCGGGGCGGAGCGAGTCCGCGACGAGCTTGCGCGCGAACTTGGTCGTGTCCATGGTGGAGTTCTTCTGGCTGAAGACGTGGTGCCAGTCGAAGATGTCCTGCACGCGCCGGTAGAGGCTGCCGTCGGGCAGCACGCGATGGGGCTGGCCGGCCGAGTTGCTCTTGACCGTGCCGGTCATGGAGACCATGACGCGGACGCCGAAGGGCGCGAGCTCGAGGCGCAGCGTGCGCGAGTACGCCGAGATGGCGGCCTTGCTCGCGCAATAGACGGACGCGAACAAGTAGGGCGTCACGGCCGAGAGCGAGGAGATGTTGACGATCAGCCCCTTGGCGGCGATGAGCTGGTCCACGAAGGCCTGCACCATGGCCATGGCGGAGAAGACGTTGGTCTCAAAGGTCGCGCGCACGTCGGGCAGCGAGATGTCCGTCGCCGGGTGGGTGTGCTTGCGACCCCTAATATTGCCTGCAATTCAGCGTTGCCCATACCTAGATGATGATGATGATGGTGGTGGTGGTGGTGCAGCTTCCAACGACGGGGTTCTGTTTCTACCTACGCATTGTTGACAAGAATGTCTAGCTTCCCGCCAGTAATTTCGGCTACCTCGTCGTGGCATTTCTTGATGCTCTCCGCATCGGTGACGTCCAACGCAACAGTGCTCATGCCCATATCCGCCATCTCGGACAGCACCTCTGGCCTACGAGCGGTGGCGATAACGTGCAGCCCTGACAACAAGACAGAATGTTAGCGCTGGGCGTTATGTCTCGGGGCACCCTGCATAATGCAGGAGGCCTTTTTCCTTTATTTCTTTTCAGAGTGAACCCGCGGGTACCTTGCCGGTGATACTCGAGGCAGATGGCATGGCCAATGCCTCCTGGCGTGCAGCTTTTGTGATTAAATGATCGATATTAGCATTTCATTCCAGGGCTTTCTGCTTAGAGTACTTCTGTATTTCTAACTCACCCAGTTACGAGGACGGTCTTTTGTCCTGGTTTCGGTCCCGGCATGGCGACTCGACTCAACTCTACTCTTGTGAGTTACCGAAGGAACTCTTAGTTGTAGACGCTGCGGAGTCTTTTTAGAATGGGCGAGCTATTGGATAGACTTAACCTAGTAGGTTAGATGATAGATGCCCGTAGCCGTTCCACTGTTTTCCCCTTTCTTTTTTAATTCCTTTTTAATTCCTCCGAAACCGCCGACTGCGCCAACGCCGGAAAGATGCCGAGGTTGTTGGAATAGGAGACACAGACCGAGGCCCCTTAAGCCACTGGATTGTCAACCAGGCTAAATCTTCGGGTGTGATAGCAAACAGCATGCTATATCTATAGAATCTCCTGATACGACGCGAGGAAAGAAAATGGTAGATAGATTAGGAAACTAATAGGAAGTATAGAGTTCACACGTTATAATGCAAGAAATGAAAGAAATGCAAAAACATTGACTGCCGGGCTGGATCAATACAGAGGTGCGGGTTCTTTTTCAGTTTATTATGTGATTATATATTCAATACAGAACTGCATAGGTAAGTAAGTTCAACTATATACTAGTATGTTGTTGGCTCGTTTGATAAATAGTCTCTAGGTATATTTTGATGTTATGTTATACATAGCGCAGTAAGTAGCTACATGTAGTATGTCAATACGCTGACAGCTACTAACCCTGCTGACAATAAGTCATCTCATTGGCTGACTGGCTGACTATTAGTTTAGTTACGCACTAAGACACCCCCCCCTCTCCCCCTCTATTCGCCTTTAACTACCTCCTTAGTTACTCTACTCTACTCTACCCCTATTTCATCCCCGTAAAGGGGGCGCAACACATAACCACAACCACAACCACAACCATCGTCAAAGCCGTAGCCATGCTATCCCCTCAATGAGACCCACGCGAGCAAGTGCAGAGCTAGGGTTACTTAAGTACCTAGGTACTTCCTCACAACCTCTCGCGCGCCTCCAAGAACACCTCATACTCCTCGTCCCCCCCACCACCCCTATGCCACCAACGCGCAAACCACCCATTCCACGCCCGCGCCGCCTCCTCCACAAGCCAGAAATCCGCCCTACCTAGCAGCGTGTCGACGAACGCCCGCGCCGCGCCCGGTCCGAGCACCGGGATCCTCCCATCGTCCGCGCCAGGCCGGCGCGCGCAGTACCGCTCCCTCTCGCGCGGGCCCACCATGGGGCCCTGGCACACGCGCACGAGCGCCTCCACCTCATCCAGCAAGTCGGCGCCGTCGCGCAGGCGCGGCCCAATCTGCGTCTGTGCCTCCGTTGCTGTGGCCACGTTGCGCGCGAGCCGGGCGAGGGTCGCGCGGAAGCGGGCCACGGCCGCGAGATCTTGGTGTGTCGCGGCCGCCCACCCGTAGATCCAGTCGCCCAGCGCGCGCGCGTCGAACACGCTCGACCACACGGCGAACGGCCGGCTCGCGCCGTCCCAGTGCGCGAAGCTCGCGTCTCGCGGGATCGCGTACCGCGCCAGGAGGCGCTGGGACGGGGCCGGGAGGTCGTCCCATGGGGATGGCCCGCCGGTGGTGTATTCCGTGGCGGTGGTGGAGGGGGAGGGGGACGGGGGAGAGAAGGAGGAGGAGGAGGAGGAGGAAAAGGAGAGGGATGGGGGAGGGGAGGGGCTGGGAGGGTTGTCGCGGGGTTCCTGGGGTGTGGTTGTCGGCTGGTCGGGGGCTTCGTCGGGGTTGTCGTCTTGGTGCTCGGATAGCTCCACTACGATCTCTTCGGGTTCGTCATCGTCATGATCGGATAGGACGATTACCCTGATCTCATTCTCAGAGCTCTGCAGATCAGTATTGTCATCATTTTTTATCAGCGGTTCTGCCTCTGAACGGTTGTCTCTCGGGAGATCATGATTCGGAAGGTCGTCTAGCTCTGCTAGCTCGACTACGATCTCATTGTCAAGACTTGCTGGTTCTATCTTGACATCATACACTGGTAGATCCACCACCGGAGGATCATGTCTTATGGGATCAAGACTCGGGAGTCCCGTCCTTCTCCGGATGTCGAACGAGTCATCCCGCTCCTCATTATGCTCCGGTGGTCGAGTTCTCCGTCTGCGTGATCGGCGAGTGCTCCTCCTACTCGTTGACGGCGGAAGAGGGGAAGGAGAGCGGAGTTCGCGATGACGGTGACGATCCCCGGTCGAAGACGAAGATGAAAACTGTTGTGAAACGATGACTATCACCCGCGAAAGTAGGCCTTCACGTTTTTTCTGATGCCCATGTTGGTATGCCGCGTGGTGTCTGTGAGTGGGTTCTGCACGTTGAGGCGAAGCAGCTCTCCGGTCACGGCGCAGGTCAGGACCTCTCTGTGATCTGGGCTCTTCTGCACTCTCAGGACTCTCAGGTAAGTCCCACTGCCTAGCCTGTGGGCTACGGCCTCTCGGCGTTGATCGGTGTCTTCTGGAGTGTCTGCGTCGATTATGCTTCTCGTCACGATGCCATTCACGGCTTCGATCTGATGATGATCTATCGCGATACTTCTTGTGATCATGACGGTGTTTTCTTTTCGATCTGTCCTTTTTATGATCCTTTTTGTGTCCCTTCTCCTCGGTCCGCTCACTTCTATCCTTGCGTGGTACTGATCGAGCTTTTCGGGGTGTCCTCGCGAATGCATCATGGGTGGGCTCCCGCATGCCAACGTGTTCTTCATAGTCTGGCCTGGACCCAGATCCCCTCTGGTCATCGTGATGTGTTCGTTGGTGATCCTGTCGCTTACTGCGGAAGTAGTTGAGAGATATAAACATCCGCCAGAAGCCATGCTTGCTGTCATGAAAGAGATGCATTAGGATGGAGGTTGGAAGACGAAGAAGATACGCCAAGGAGTAGATGATGAAGAGAGAGAAGGAATTTATTGGGCTCACACTCTGGACAAAATACCCATACGATGCTGTCTCTAGCTGGCCGGCCTGCCTGGGGGAAACCTGCGAACATGTTCCCAGTTGGTATCCAATATGACCAACACATGATGTCGATTACGTCGCACAAGTGTTGTGAAAGTAAACAGACGAGTAGTAGCGCGTAAGCCAAGTGATGTTCTATGTCTTGCTTTTACTTCTAAAGCTATCACATTGTCCAGCGGTCCTCGTAGCAAAGAGTAAGCTACTCAATAGGTATGTACGAAGAATGAAGGACTGTTGCTCAGCTTGCTATCAATTACTAATGAATGTGTATAGTAGATAGAGTCTATCCCATCTATTTCACGAATAAATATCTCGTGTATAGCTCTTGAGCTTCTTTTTATCACCTTCTCGGTTCGTTCAAGCGAAGTAGCTTAATAGATGTCACATGCAAACTAGCGATGATATCAGGATTCTTCCTGTTTGCTCTTCATTCTATCCCCGGTATGTCAGCTTATATCCCAGAGTAGCCCCCATGCCCGGATCTCAACATCACAACCCCGATATCCAAGGGAAGCAAGACGACACCCATCGTCCATCACGGCCGATGGTCCGCAACCGTCAACTCCCGGTGCTCCGTCAGATTCGCCCCGACCGTGATCCACGCCAGCAAGCCATCCCGTGTCCTCTCCGACAGCGTCACCCAGTCGACGAACGGATCGAACTTGGCCGCCGCCTCCTGCTGCAAGAAGCCGTCGTCCGCGTTGTAGGTGAGCTGCTGGCCGTTCGCGCGGTAGGGGTCCTCCCGCTCGACCTCCAGGATCAGGTCCTGGTCGAAGAAGACCTGGGCGCTCAGCGAGACGGCGTTGTCCCTGACGGCGCCGTCGGGGTCCTCCCGCGCGCCGCCCACGTGCACCGCGACGTGCACGTGCGGCGCGCGCTCGTAGTAGTGGCCCGGGAACACCGTGTCGAAGGACACGACGCCCATGCCGTCGGTGCGCTGCAAGCCCCGCAGGTACGTCTTGCCGTGCTCGGCGCCCGTGCCGCTGTACGTGCCTAGCGCGTTGGCGTGCCAGACCTCGACAAGCGCGCCGCTCACGTCGGCGCACGTGGCGAAGTCCTTTACGCGGATCTTGAGGTGCAGGGGCACCCCTGGCTGGCCGTCGACGATGTCGCGGCGCACGAGCTCACCCTCGACGTCTTTGTTTGTGGTTGGGTTTTCTTGGGTTAGCGAGTTGGTAGCATGTGCCGATGGAACGCGCGGACTAGCTTGGGTAATGGGAGAATAGGGGGGGAGGGGTTTGGCTTACAGAATGGCCCTTCAGTGACATCGGGGGAGAGGGCGCAGGCTTTGTATTTCTGGAAGATGTCGTGGGGGTCGGTGTTTATGGTATACTTGTCATCGGTATGGTGGGTGTGATTGTAGTCCGGGAGGGCACGTTCTGGTTAGGAAACTAGGTGTTTAGCAGCGACCACAGTCCTACTATCCAAGGTAGTCATAAACTATGTAGGTACGCACCGTCAAGATCACGGGTGATGACTTGGATATCTTGAACTCCTCGTTCATAGAGTTCCCGGCTGTCGGTCCCGTCTCGTGCGCATTGATCTCGAGCTTCTCGCAAACCAGCTCCCCTTTTTTCAAGGTATTCTCGACGGTGGGATAGCTCAGCGGCGAAGTTGCCCCCGTGACAGACAGCGTAACTAGCAGTCCAGAGAAGGACAAGTATAAGAGAGATTCTCTGCATCTTGATGTATAATGAAGGATCTGAGGATATCTACTACGCAAGGCCTTCTGCCGATAATGAATTTCGTAAAATAGTGCTCTAGCAGCAAATACATTGGTCAACGAGGACGGTGCCGCCTAAATAAATACTTTCCACACAAGTATCTGGGCCGTGAGTTGATGGATATCCGATGTGAAACCTGGTGACAGCAAACTTCTCGGTTGTATTTATGATGCTTGCCTCATTGGTTTTCGATGACCAATCACACGTAACCCGCCAAGTGATCACACCCTTACTCAAGACTTTTTTGTCTTGTTGGTGCATCATATTTCTTGATACATAGGTATATTCACTATGAAGTGAGATCACGGGATACAATGGTCATTATATCCACTTGAAAACATAAAGTTGAAATTCGCGATAAACCTGTAGTGTATGGTTATTTACATTGGCCAAATATGAGTTGGGATTCTCCAAGGGATGTTGTTAGCGTTATGATATATCGCCTGTCATGTCTCGAAACTATCATGACACATATCTGGAATCTGGCCTTTGTAAAGGGGGACACAAGGGAGAAGTTAAATTGATGAGTTAATCTAGTAACCAACATTCCGTATACACTCGATGGTAAAGGCCCAGTGACAAGGTATGTAATTTTAATCAATCAGCTTACTGGAACGTGAGGTTAAAGACTCCGTGACATGCGTGACCAATATGAATCGGTGCTCGTCGAAACTTCAGGTATATTCCGCTTGTTTGCGTTAGAACTCATATGATAGCTTTAGTTTTTCAAATTTAGGAATGCTTAAGGGGTACACTTATTGTCAACATTCAGCGATTTAGCAAGTTAGTAGCAGGTATTTCGTTGTGCTCCCCTAGGCTTGGATTCCCCTTCAGATATCATAAAGCTCAAGTACAGTGGCCTCAAGGATAAAGCAGAACAAGTCTTGCTTTAAAAGGCACTATTTTATCGAGTTCCAGGGTAAAAAACGGAGCAAGTTCACACAAATTCAACGTGTGAGTAATGGTCATGGTAGACCATTAATGCAAAAATTGGAAACGGATCCTGTGCAGTCGCGCGTCGTCCATCCTAGTCCATGTTATTAGGATCACGATAGTCATACCAGACTCTTTTCTTTGACCTCGTTCTGACGTTTGCTTATCAATATCATCGTGACTTGCTTCTTTATTTTGCAGAGGCAATAACGCGATTACTACGCAAAAAGGAAAAAAAAAAAAAGAAAAGAAAAGAAACAGCTTTCTGAAATGTCATTGTATACAAGTCCGGTCCGCTCGTAAAATAAATATGATCTTCCTGACCAAAACATCTATATCTCTGTACTGTCTTAGCTTCAAACATCGTATCAACGAAACAGCGCTATTTATTAGTCTGCCATGTGCTCATTTTCCCGGGCGATGAACTCTTCTTGCTCTCGCGTACTCTTCTCTAAGTCCAAAAAGAACCAAAGTCCACAAGCACTAACAAACGTAAGGGCAAATAGGAAATAAAACGGAGCGCTGTTTTTTCTGTCGCTTGTGGATGCATCTATAATGGCACTGCTCACTAGAGGGCCAATAAAGGAGGACGTCTTGCCGATAATGGTAAACAGGGAGAAGAACAGAAATTCGTGGCCCCGCGGGGTAACCGAAGAGATGATAATCTGTGAGTATGAGTACCATGGACAGACAAAGAGTCCGTAGAAAGCCTGGTATAGCCAGATCTCCCAAACGTTTTTGAAGCCAAAGTTGTCTGTCCAATTTCCGATCATGCCCCAACCGTCGAGAAGGATGATGCTGACCATTACAGCATTGAACATGGCCTTCACGCTGAGACTGAATCGCTTCTGGATGAGCCAGTATGTGCCTATACCAGCTGCCTGTGCGACGATGCCCACTATCAAGAGGTAAGTAAGTGTTAGAGTGTCGTAGGCCACCACCTCGTTCTGCAGTGTGGCAATGACGGTTACTGTCGTGTTCAGTGAGTCTCCAAGGAGGAAATAACCGATCAAGTAGATCAGACTCTGCTTCAGATGCCATATCTGCGTTAGAGCTTCCTGCAGCTGCCAGAAGCCAATGCTGACAAGATTCTGGCCTGCCGGTAACTTGAGCCCGGGGCGCTTCTTTTCTAGTATGAACCAGGGTATTGAGAGAGCAAGCCAGCAGGCGGTGGCGAAAGCAACGAGGACACTCAAGCCCCAATTGTTAGCCTCCGTGCTGGCATTGACATCTACGCCAAACATGATACCGACTATAATGGCGAGTATGACCACCTCGCCAACGCTCTGGATGTAGAAGGCGACGTTGCTAAGCCTGCTACGTTCGACTTCATCCATGCGGTCGTACTCAGTCTGCTCGATCTTGCCCTCTGCATAGGCACGGGCGGCCTCTTTCAGCCGCGGGGTATTACGAGCTAGGGCCGGAAAGGCGGCGGTCCAGTACGTCAGTGTAAGTTGGTAGCAAATGAGTCCGACGATGTATAGGCCAGCGGCAGTGCGCCATTGAGAGGGTTCGTGCACGCCAAGCCAGCTGAAGCCGATACCGTAGGATATCAGAGACCAGACAAACAAGATCCATCGTCGGCCAGAGCCGAAATCAGCATAGGCGCCGATCGCGATGAAGAGGACGGCCTGGATGGCAAAGCTGAGACCGTTGGCCAGAAGCACTACGCTGTTCACACTCCGCTGCTGGCCAGCAAAGTCCAGAAGCCCCGTGTCTTCTGGCGCAGCCTGCGACAGCAGGTTTTGGAAGGCCGTGGGCCCGAAGTTGAAGAGGGCAAGCCCGTTGGCGCCAATATAGTAGGCGTACCAAGACCAGATCTCCCACTTGGACGTTTCCGGCACTTCTCTTGCGGCCAAGACGGGCGTGACGATGGTATGAACCCCAGCCTCGGAACTGCTTAGGCCATCCTCCATCTTCTTGGCATCTCGTGAGACTTGTCCCTGTCCCGGTGACGATGACCGAGGCCCGGCGGCTGTGTCAACAACAGACGACATGGCTTGGGATCTATAAAATTGAGGTAAATTTTAGGTAACAGTGTATCAACCGATTGGTGGGTTCATCATGTGTGAGAGAGAGTGTGTGTGAATATTGGGTGGCAAGTGGTGGTGGTAGGTGGAGGTAGTCTAGAGGAAGTAGAGATTGGTAGTACTTCTTAGATTATTTTTAGTTGAAGCAGTTGAGCAAAACAGAGTGCGGCAATTGAAAGAAGTACCTACTAGGTAAAGCCTAGTTTGGACCCCGCAGATTGAGAAACTTTACCATAGGTACAGTACAGTATGTGCCTACCACTTAGCGTAACCTAGAGAGAGAGATAAGCTCAGCACTAGCAATTGGTGTATATCCAATGGCTGTTGGTAGGTAGATAAGCCAGATTGATGCATCTAAACTTCCTATGTATAATACTCACTACCTAATCTACCTAAACCTTAGATTAGGGGGTGGGTGTACCTACTAGTACCTACTTCTCCCAATTGTTTGGACCTACTATGTAAGTACCTACATTAGGAGATATCAATGGAACTACGGCTTTATGCTACATATGAGGGCATTCGCAACCACGCTAGCGCTCCCATCAAATAGACAAATAACTTTCCCGATAACAACATAACGATAGATGGAATAGAAATTAATTTAACAACCAACCTATTTAATCAATGCTGATGGATGTACTGAGGATGTAGCAATTACGGCACGCTTTATGCACTCTCGGTTGTACCTTTCTACATCGAACGAAATGATATCAAGTAGCAAAACAAGAATGAAGTTGACTCCCGAATCTGCCAGCTCACTTATATATATGTGTGTGTACATCGGAATGTCCGACACTTCATTCAAGATCCAGACGATAAAATAGTTGAAAACTACCTTCTCCGCAAGTGGGCATGCCAAGATTGCCTACTGATAAGAGAATAAAAGGCCAGAGGGGAAAACATATAATAAGTTGGATGGTTCTCAGTAGTATTTGGTCGATGTTGCGTAAGTATAGTTGATCTAAGGTCTCCCGATGAGACGCCTGTTATTGAAAAAGGAATTCCAGTAGGAGCCTAGATAGCCTGAATAGTTGTTGGCATCGTAAAGTTACGCAACGAATCATTCATTGGAATTCATTTATCCAAAGCCATACCTATATTAGGTAGGTAGGTATCTAGGTAGGAATTAGCATCAACAACATAAACTCCAACACTTTCTCATGCATTGATATCAATCATCCCTATACCAATCTAAACATTCTTTTTGGCGCCGACACGAATATGCCGTAGAATTACCAAGTTCAAATACCCCTTCTCTAACCCTAAGCTTTTCTATTTCTATGCAAAAGCGCCATCAAATACGAACAATGCATCTAGTGTTTCCCATATGATGTAGAACCATGAGCCACTCGCAGATTAAAGCAAGCTTTCCAGGAAATCGAACCCCTTTCTTTGGAGGTTCCATGTCTGCGATCCAACTACCATTTTCGCCGCAAATGTGTGTCCTTCCCCAGGAATCTGCTCAAATCCACACTTGACGCCATGTTGGGATAAGGCCGCGTACAAGTCTTTGCTCAAATACATCGGCACCATCTGATCCTCGATCCCGTGTACGATGAAAGTGGGCGGGAAGGAGGGCGTGATGTTCCTGAGCGGATCTACTTTGTCCCAGTCGCGACTGGGGAAGATAGCATCCAGGACTTTGCCGTTAGCTATCTGTGTGAGTGCGAACGCCTGTCGCGGGTCATCGAACTTGGGAGCCCCCGGTTGCTGGCCTTCGAGCGAGACACCACCCGTGATGGGCACTGGGTCTTCATCAAATACTCGGTTCAAAAACTCCTGACTTAGTCCCGGCGGGAGTTTTGCTAATAGCGGTTCCAGCTTGGTAGTCCAGAACTTGTCCGAAAAGTTGCAAGGCCCGTACATGTCGAAAATCCCCGCGACCTTCCGAGGAACTCCAAACCCCTATCCGCACGCCAATTGATTAATGGCCACTCATACTGTTGACACTTGCTGCCGACTTACTAGACTAAGGGCCAGTGTCCCGCCCGATGACGTGCCAAACGCAAAAACGTGATTTGTGTCGACCGGATATGAAGTCTTCTTGGTATTAAAGACGAACGTTGCTAGATTACCTTCGTGTATCCACGAGAGGAGCTCCCGGCAATCTTGCATTGGGCCTTCTAATAGATTGACCTGGGGGCACAGCCGATGATTGGGGACCACGACGATCCAATTCCTTGCCAAACAGTCCTCCACTTGATCCTTGTTGACCATCTTGGATGACCCCAACATAAACGCTCCGCCATGGATATTGATAACTACACGCAGGATTCACGCCGTTTGTTAGCACAGGCATCGGAATTTCTCCAGTTTTGGATAACATGTGCGCAGGCAGGTAATATGCACTTACTGACTGGATACTTGGCCTTTCCCGGTGGAGGGATATAGATGTCGGTATCAATCTCCTGTCCTTTGATTGTCTTGTATACAGCCCGAAATGGGCCACTACTCTCTATCGCAGTGGCCATGATATGATGTGATATGATTAAGACAAGAAAATTTTTGAATATTAGATGAGTGTTATGAATGACGCAAGAGGGGAGAGCCAAAACCTAGAGATCTAAGAATACATCTACGATCCACACGATAGTTACCAGGTACTAGAACAGACACCCGACGGTACTAGCAACGGGAAAGCCGCAGTTTCATCATCAGACCAACCCACTCTAGACCGACTATGCACCAAACCAGGATGGGATCCACTTCCCGGAAGTGAAATGTCTTCTATCAGTCCGATGCGTGTGCGTGTTTCAAGAGACTATAGAAAAGCCAACGCAAATTCTTATAGGGTGCTCCTAAGTCTCCTTCTTTTTGAATAATTGGGGTTTCTCTCTTTTTTTTTGCCCCTTTACTACGCTTCACACCAAGTTCAACCCAATTACCACAGAGTTGTATAGTCCCCCCCTTTTTTTTTCCCTCACCCACCATGAGTATCCCAGTGCGCACAACCCCGCCCGATGCACGGACAACTTACATCATCGACCAGCTGGAAGGAGAACGCATCACAATCCCAGGAAGCAAGGGCGCATTTCGAATACTAGCATCTTCGAAGCAGACAGATGGTGGGATTGCGGTCTTTCAGAGTGGCGCGGTCCTTTCGGATGCTCCAGGGTTTCACTGGCATGCCGAAGCGCACGATGTCTTCCTCGTCACCAAGGGGTTTCTAAAGCTGTGGAATGGTGATAAGTGCAGAATCATGGGGCCCGGCGACTTTGCATATGTTCCTCCGGTAAGCGCATCATACAACGAGTCTATGGACAAAATAAAAGAAAGGCCTCCGGGAGGTGTGGTTTATATGCGATTGATCGTGAGAGTTGCAGTTCTAACCAGAACAGAAAATCGTCCACAACCCAGAGCTACTAGGGCCACATACAGAGACCTTCGGTTTAGTTGCCCCGGGCGACTGGGTTGATTTCTTTCGATACGTCTGCGAGTCGTACGAAGGGGTCATTTTACCGGAGAACGATAACCGGGACCTAAAGTCGATCCTCATACCCAAGGTCATGGCCGCCAATGGCCGCTTCGACGTGAACTTCGTCAGGGACTATCAGCCTCCCGAGCTCGGCGACTGGCTCGAGACAGAGAACACGCTACCCTCGTCGGTAGAGCCCTATTTTTTGCGTGCCAATACGGGGCCAAGGTGGATCTTGGGCGGCGTCCTGTCACGCCCGTTCATAACGGCGGCCCAGTGCGAAGGAAAATTCGCCATCTCGTCCATCGAGTCCTCCAATCTGCTGAAAGAATCTCCGCTTAACCGTCGATGGCTTACGTTCCCCAAAGTTACTCACTGCTTCTGCATTCTTGAGGGATTACTGTCGGTGAAGTCCAAGGACATAGGGGAGGAATGGACCCCCATAAGAGAAGGTCAGACAGTCGTGTTAGCCCCTGACCAACCATTTGCGCTTGATTTCAGCAGTAGGTTTGTGCGGTTCTGGTCATTTACGAACGGCCGCGGCATCGAGCAGTTGATTCACACAGCCGGGACCCCTTTCCAACAGTTCGTTCTGCCGGACAAGTCCCTTCCCTTTGAAGAGGCTGCTGTGCGAGCAGCAAGTGATAAGCTTGGTGTTCAGCTCGGTGATGCAGCTTAGCCTAGAATTCACCTGTCACTGATATATAAATATTGTTCTCGCGCAAAGTACGATATAATTCAAATATGAAATTGAGGTACACATCGCAAACTCAAAACTATGTTATAGCGACATTGACTTATAAACTGGAGATTCTAATGAACAGTGGGAAACATATTTTTTGCAGTATGTTCATACAACACATCGCTAATACTCCGAGTACCTAGGTAGGTACTTATGTAGTCCTACACCGATATCAAAAGACGCTGCTAAAAATTGATCAATCATGAACATTGAAAGCGTAATTATAATTCCCCGGTTTATAGCCATTAAAAATGATGCAATACCGACTCGAATCCTTCTGTATGTTTTAGGGTCACTTAAGTACACAGTCGATCTGGCAGTGGGAATATTCAGTCGATTGCCGTGATTGCCTACCGTCAGGTAGCCCCTGAGGAGGTGTCAGGGGTCAGGGCTGGAGTATTGTGGGGTAGAGCCTCAGGTAGGTACCTAGGTCCATACCTAGGTACGTTGGAAGTCTCCAGAAACTTTAAGTTTACTGCCCTGGTTCACTAAACTCACCACCCTGCTAACCGTATTCGTCCCGGCTATAGTTCTCGCACGACTTCAATGTACTTGACCTATCCGATTTCATGTTATAACCAACATTATAGCCAGTTGCATAAGACTCAATATTGCTATGAATTTACTATACTCGAGTGACTAGTACCTTGTCTTTTGTCACTCATGTGGTATATACGTATCTAATGTTGTAGTCGAAGTGGATGCTGACAATCATTAAGTTGATACTAGACACCTTTAATGAGGTTCTGACCGCATATAGATTCGTAGATCTAAGTAAGATGCAAAATAGACCTTAAGAATGAATTCATAAAAGTTGAGGTGTACATCAATAAGTATTTGAAATTCCAAAGATAAAGAAAAGTGTCTTCTTGAGTTGGCAACTGAGTTCCACATTAACAGAAACTTCAGTATTACATGTAATAGCTCTATTGACAGCATTAAACATACAATCTCTAATAGAGTTGATGTGTCTCGTATGTACCTGGGTCATGGACACGACCCCAAAGAGGTTAGGAGAGGGTCGTGGGGTTAAAGAATTGGAGTAGTGAATTTAAAGTTTCTTGGAACTATTGATACGTACCTAACCTAGTAGCTATAGGTACCTAGGAAAAGCTCAATGTGGGGGTGGGGCCGTGAATAAGTACCTACTTGTTTCCGGGCGGGGCGAGTTTCGTTTCGTATGTACGAGTTAGAAGCGTACCTATTACTCGGCCATTAACTCGGACGTGTCTGGTAGTTGACACCAGATGGGAGACATTTGGTTAATCTTACTTCAATCTGTCTCGATACCAACTTCCCTGACTCAATCGCCTATCTCATAATGGATCAAGAACGCTTGCTATATCAATGCTGCCTCTGCAATGGCAGGTTCAAGGCCATGTAAGTCAACCCCCTATTCATACTACCTTACCCATATGCCGCTACAACCAAGAAACCCCCCCTCCCCTCTCCCTCCTCTCCATCCGGAAAAGAGGGGGATAATAAATGCCCTCTTGCTTGTCCTAAAGGACCTATGACCACATCTGGAGCAGGAATCGGCAACAGTTCGAATTGCAGTTGCCGAACATGCTAATGGGATCTTTAGCTACGAGTTGGAGGAACACATGATGGCCCATGGTCCGGACCACCAGACACCGCCTCATAAAAAGACGCGCGTCTCACGGCCTCGCAGCACGCCGCGGGCCATGCAAGCTTGTCAGGCATGCGCCTTGTCGAAGACGAAGTGCGATAATGATCGCCAGTGCAAGCGCTGCAGGAAGAGGAAGAAAGTCTGTGTTCGGACCTTTGGCGTCGAGACTTACGGGGGGCCGGTAAAGGAGGCTCTTGAAAATGCTGATAGCCGTGCTACACCACCGGCCATGATGTCGATAGCAAAGTCAGGGACTGCGGAAGCAGAAACAATAATCGCAACCCCGTTGATAAGTAAAGAATACACTTCACCTGACTTGGCAGAACACAATAACGGCGACGAAAGCCATCTACCCTTTGGACATCAGAGCACGATGGATGGGGAAAATAGTGAGTACTATAATTATAATCGTATTATTTTCCCCTTGCCACATGATGATGGTTAATCTACTATTTTAATCTTTTCCAGCTCTGACTAAAACAAAATGAATAGTAGAGAATAATCCGCTGTCGAATCCAGAGACAGGCGGTCAAGCTCATTTAGGAGATCCAGAAGAGACACAAGCCCCGGCTATAGCTCACTCGGAATTGGATCTAAATCTGTTACAAGAGTACTTCAACTTTAACCAAGATAATAACCTCCAGTATACCGATTTTCTCACATTGCTGCCCGCTGCAGTGAATTATGACGAGGAGATCAACCATCTTGTGGCCACACCCGAGTCTGTCAACTCCATCAGCCCGGTCCTTGACCAATACAACTCCAGAGTTGTGAAAGATGCACTCACGATGACAGTCGGGCGTTGGGTACCCCCTGCGCGTAACCTGCAAGCCGATGAGCAGAAAGCTCTGCTAGCAACGCAGGGGGCCAACATCACGACAACGGAAACGCTATCATGCCGGGACTCCCAGTTCATGCCCGACGGTTTCCCGCAAGCTGCCCGTGATCGACTGCTAATAATGATCGTCAATGCTTGTGATTCCGAAGACGCGTCCCAGATAGCCGCGAATTTCCCATCTTGCTCAACCCTATGCCGCTTAGCTAGGTCATTCCTGGACTGGCATGCTAGTCAAGACGCGACCTGGATTCATATTCCGACTTTCAGCGTCAGTGAGGTCCGGATAGAGCTTCTCGCCGCTATCATAGCCGGGGGCGCACTTAGATCACCGAGCCGGGCCGTCCAGAAATTCGGCTTGGCGCTTCACGAGCTCCTTGGGCTCCAACTACGGAAAGCGGTGAGATGCACACACTTAGCCAGTCGCATACGTTGCTGTAGCCACTAACCAGCAAAATCTCACGGGTATTAGTCGCGCATGTCGAATATACTAACCCGAGACTTACAATACCTGCAAGCCTTCACACTCCGGATACAAATTGCCCTCTTAAGCGGTGATAAGAGGAAGATAGAGATAGCTGGAGGCCATTCTGGAATCCTTGCAAATGTACGAAGAGTGACTAAGCCCTTGGTGTAAGCGGTGGCTGACATTATTCACTCCCTCTAGATGCTGCGCGCTGGTGGCCGCTACCGAAGGTTTACATATGCTCCTGTTTCTCCCCAACCTGGCGACGGGAACGTGTCTTTAGAAGCAAGGTGGAAGGATTGGATTGAACAAGAATCATTTATCAGGTGCGTGTGAACGTGTGGGTCATATAAGCGAACACGCTGCCCCTATTTATCAACTTTACTTCACCAAGGTTCACTCTCATGCCATAGCCCTTATAAGACTGCGTGGACGAAGATGTTTAACATACAGTAATTGCTGATCGTCTGACTGTGCCAACCTATAGGCTGGTATATCAAGTACACATAATATGTGGTAATGAATCTGTCATGAACTCCATCTCGAGTTGTCTTTCTTACCACGAGCTCTCGCTTCGGTTCCCAGGATCACGGTCATTATGGTTTGCCAAATCAGCCGCGTCGTGGCAAGAGATGTTTCAATCTCAAGTTGTTGATGAATCAGTCCATCACATCTCAATCCTCGACTGCCTGGCCGACCTGTCACATCTTGGCCGGTTGCCCTGTTATTACGATACGAATCTTGCGAGAATATCGGTCTTATATGGCATTATAACCATCGTTCGGAATTATCGGGAGGGGCATACCATCACCGAGGCATCAGGGCCGAATGGCCTGTTATCGCGGGAAAGCGTCCTCATGGACGACAGCCAGCACCGCTGGCTACTCAGAGTCTTCGAAAGTGTCAAGCAGATATTCAAAGTGTACCATCCTAGCGCAAAGCTACCACCAGCTGTTCTCCTGATTATTGAGCTTCTACAGATTCACTTTTATGCATCGATCGAGCAGATGGAACTCCTAGCGGGAAAGGAAGGCTTCGAAGAAGCGAAAATGGCATACTCTTCTTTGCAACGATGGGTAGGGACTCGCGACGCTCGACAGTGTATCTGGCACACCGCGCAGCTCTTAAGAATAGCCCAGAGTATCTCGAGTGACACCACAACTGATTTCTCTAGCGCCGCCGTCTATCACGTCAGTCTATGCCTCTGGACGTACGGGACCATTACAAGCAAAATGTCTCCCGGTGATGATTCCCTCGCCCAATCTATCGACCCAGCTCTAACCGAGAGCGACGATGTCTTACTAGACGGCGAAGAAACAGTGGCAACGCAGCGGTGGATAGCCTTTGGCTGTGGCCGTCCGGTTCTCACGAACTTTGGGCAACAACAGGCCACGCCGGCAAGCCAGGAGCCTCGTCTCTCATTGCGAGCTACGGAGGCGCTGATGGGCATGTGCATTGAGACAATAAAACACAAATACCCCGCCGGAACAGCAATACCTCCTACATCGGAAAGCCTGTGTCATTTGATACGGGCGCTGGGGTCTACAGTCAAAGGAGAGAAGAGCTAGCGATGGCTTCCAATTGCACTTGTGGCTTAAGCCACCATCTAAAGGGCCTGAATAGGTGCGTTTTTGCTTAGTATTAAATAGCAGTATATATAAATATTACTTTTATTTTATTTTATATTTATTTTTAACGCAGTAAATGCAGATTTTAATAACGAGGTAGGTACCTATGAAAGCTTTAAAAGTAAAGCAGTCTACTAGGTATGTACTAAAATATTAAAAAAAAAAAATTTTTAAAAAAAAGTCCGGTAAACAATGATTAATATTTATACCTAACCTAGTATATTGTTTTACATCATTTATTATATTCTTAGTCGACAACTGAATGATGACGGGAGTAGCGGAGCATATCAACATAGTCAACTGAAAATGCACATATACGAACAAACTGAAGGTTCACATGCATGCAAATGAAAACGAACATGATAATGAGAGTTGAACCCATATCCTGTCTTCTGTCATCATCAACCTAGAGTAGAGAACACCACCAGTCACAGGAATAGAGAGCCCAACTACCTACCCAACGCGTGTCTCGTCGCAACTAGGTAGGTAGGTAGCAGTTTCGTCGAACTTCGCGCGCACGTGGATGGTCCAGCAACTCAACAGGGGGCCAGCGAGAAAAGGTGTCGGTGGCGAATGGACAAGGGGCCAGGGGTGACAGTGTTCACCGGTGCAGCCGTACCGCCGTGTGGAAAATCCTTCTCGCCCAGCAGCATGTGAAGCTTGCCCTTGCGGCCTGCATACATATAGATCGTCATGTCGGGGTCGGGATCTCGGGAAGTGGAGCTACCAACGTTGACCATGCGCGAGCGTACGCCCTCCCCCCCCCCCTCTTCCCCCTTCCTCGCTTTACCCGTAGCAGCGGAGGAGGGCAGCAGGGGCACGATAGCGGTGCCCTGGCCGTTCAGGCTCACTACCCCGTCTCATGCGCGCTCGAGGTTCTCCTCGGATAGCTCAGCTATATCGCACATGAAGCTGTAGCCTGCGTTGTTGATCAGGATATCGATGCGGCCGAAGGATTCGGAGGATACAGCGGCGTGCTTCTTTGTAAGGAAAGGGATAGTTGATCATCACAGCGGCGCCCCAGCTAGGAGAGTTCCTTGAATATTGCGGCACCGATATCTGCTGAGGAGCCTCTAGCAACGGCAACTTTGCCAGTGAGTGCTTTAGGCCTGGCTGGAAGATGTATCTGTAACTGGGGTGTCTTTCAAGCTTGTTAGGCTCTGATAGAGAATATTGTATAGTCATGCCTAGAGTTCAGAGACATAACTATAATCTGAAAAGAGAGATTGATGTATAAAAACACCTATTTTGGCGGGTTTCTTCTTTTATTTGTAATTATCGGCCATATTAATCCGTAATTATTGTATCATATGCGGCGGAAGATGTATCGTGAAGGTTCAACCGTCCTTAAACTAAGCAAAAATTCGGGGCTACCTAATGAGTTCGACATCGTCTTCCGGTGAGCAAAGGACGGATTTTCTTTTGCCAGTTCCTCAGCAATTTTTACTAGACAAGTCAGGAGCCTGGACGGTCTTGATTTCATCCCATTCCTTTCCTGGAAAGAAACCCCCCCCCCCCTTTTGCTTTTCTCGAACGATCTCCCCGCATTCTGCAACACGACTGTCTTCTCCAACGACACGACACGAGCCAAGACGATAGAAAACCCGAGGCAGAAGGAGTTCTCCGAAAAGTAGACAACCCCGACCACAGGACGCTGAACTTAGAAAAGAACTTATGGATGCTCAGTCCAACGAGGGAACGGCACCGCGGGGGTCCGCCGGCGGAGCAGACGCAGGCGACAACGAGCCGACATCGGGGTACCGGATGAACCACTTGATGCTGCGGATCCGCGACCCGGGGCCGTCGCTGGAGTTCTACGTCGGGCTGATGGGGATGCGGACGGTGTTCACGGCGGACACGGGGCCGTTCACGATCTACTACCTGGGGTACCCGCAGACGGCGGAGCACCGGGCGGACGCGGCGTCGTTCTCGCGCGACGTGGGCGCGCACTCGACGCTGACGCGCACGCTCGGCCTGCTGGAGCTGTGCCACTACCACGGCTCGGAGCGGCAGCCGGCCACGTACCACGCCACCGGCAGCGACCCGCCGCACCTGGGCTTCAACCACATCGGCTTCACGGTGCCCGACGTGCGGGCCGCGGTGCGGCGCCTCAGCGCGGCCGGCGTCACCGTCGTGAAGGATGTGGAGGCCGGGCCCGTGGACGGCATCCCGATCTCGCAGTGGGAGAGGGAGAGGGGGATAGCGCACGGGGAGCTCAGTCACCACTTCGAGAAGGTATTCCGGCAGATCGCTTTCGTGAAGGACCCGGTAGGTATATCATGAGATCCGTCACAAGGCATTTCCCCCTTCCCAATACTGACCAATATACTGATAGGACGGCTATCTCATCGAGTTGGTTCCGAATGACTTGGAGGAATAGATTTCCGACGAGGCCGCACTCAAACTTCAAAGGGATAATATTCATGGTAGAAGGATTGGACCAGGCGCATAATGTCAAATGCACGTTATTTTTTACACGAACAAGCATTATATGAATAGCATATATAATTCATTTTTGAGTAATCCTTTTTCCCCATCAAGATAATAGGTAATGAAGGACCTTCTTCAAAACCATGCTACCATATCCCTGACTATTCGCTATCATCAAATTCAACTTGCCTCCGCGCTCTATCCCAGAAACCGACAAGAGAAAATGAAATAAACCAATATAGTATTTACATAGCGCTCTTCAGATCCAAATCCATTCTATACGGGCAGGGCATAATACACATCTACATCTTGCTACCATAGCTGTTACTAGGAAGAGGCACCAACGGGAAGTCCATATTCTTCCAGCGATCCAGCTCTCCCTTAATCTCGCCCAATTTCGGTCTCTCCGCCCCCAACTTCCGCGCGATATCATCCAGGTGCTTCCACTTGCCCTCGAGCGTCATGCAGCTCACGCGGGAGTCCTCCTCCCAGTCGGGGCGTATCTTGCCATCGGGCCGGACAGCCAGCACGCCGCCCGCGCCGCACGTCACGCAGGCGACGTTGTTGCCGTCGCGGAACTCGAGCTTGAGCAGGTGGCAGTAGGGGCAGCTCCCGTCCTCCTCGGGGCCCAGGTAGGCGGCCTCGTCGTAGGGCTTGCCCATCTGGCTGGCCACGCGCCGGCCCAGCGTGCGCGCCCGCGGGACCGTGCGCTCCGCCTCGAGCAGCACCGCGCCCGCGTTGGCGAACCCGGGGAACACCACCTGGTCGACCACGCGCGCGTGCATGCAGTACGTCACCGAGTGCATCGCCGGCAGCGCCATGGTCCACTGCTCGGGGAACTCGGGCGCCGAGCCCGCCACCGCGATGAACCCGGCTACGCGGGGCTTGAGGTCTCGGGGGTTGGGCACGGCGGCGCTGGGGTTACCGTTGCCGTTGCTGCTTCCATGGCCATTGGCCTGGCCGGATTCCTGCTTTGCCCTGATGCGGTAGGACTCTGACACATCGGCGTAAGGTCCTAGAATAGCATCGGCTAGGGCTTTCAGGGTCCCGGCGGGTGAGTGGCTGTAAACCGGACTGGCGATGATCAGGGCGTCCGCATCCATGATAGCATTGAAAACTGCCTCGCGGTCGTCCAGCGGGGTGTTGTTATTCCCATTTGCTCTTTTCCCAGTTTTGTCGTCGTCATTGCGGTAAGGTATGATAGACGGGTCAGACTTGATCGGCTTGTGGTTTCTGGGCAGGGCTACCGATGGAACGTGAATCCACGAAACGGTGATAGACGAGTCGAGTTCCTTTGCCGCCTCTAAGGCTGCCTTGAGTAGAATCTCAGAGTTGCCGTGGATGGAGCCGTTGCACAACCCCAGGATATGCATCGTGTGCCTGCTGCTGCTACTCCTACAGCTACCGATACTACTGATACTACAGCGGGCTACGTCAAAGTGGCTGGGACTGACACGTGAGATATGACGAATTTAATATCTCGGGGACGTCTAAGTAGTAGCGGGTGGCGTGCGTGGTGATGTGATTGTTGGCGGGTGTGGGAAGGTAATAATAAAATGCACTGCAAGATAATCAAGATAAGTGAGATTATCCAAATGCTTGGTGCTCCTCAGGGAGGCGTTCTTGGTAACCGGTCGGATTTCCCGGCCACGGATACGGGTTGACGTTCTCTACGTCGATTAGTTCCAGTCGACTTGTTGCGTCACACACATGGGCAAGGCCTCTCTAGGGGTCTCCTTGAATGATACCTGCCTCTCATGGGTTAGAAGATCCGGCTTGACAAGTGATACAACGTGGATAGTAATTCTTGGTCTGCTTTGCATGCTCAGAGACTGACCCTGCTTCCCCCCCCCTTTAATTAGGTAGTCAGCTGAATATGGAAAGGAAACTCACCTAGTTGACGTATGTTATGCTGTTTCAAACACAGAAATCCTCGGCTCAGGCCTCATCTATGAGAAACACTCTCGTTTGGTTCAGTGTTAGAGGTGTTACTTGTGTTTCTCTCTACCTAGGTAGATCCAGTAGGTCAACTACTTATAATATAGCAGATACATACATACTTAACCTATATTATACCAGTGGGAGAGGCAGCATCTTGGGTAGTATTCTCCATAGGTATATCGTGGGGCATCTCTATGTTAGTTGCTTGGTTCAAGGACATGACCCTTGCATGTATCATCATACCGCACAGTCCTCCACTGCTTTGCTGCCAAGTCTCAACAACTGCCGTGGGTATCCAGAGATCTCCCTTCTCCCCCAGCCTCCCCCAGGTTTTTGTCAGCGCTATATATCCACCTGACTAGGGTTCCCGAGGTATTACCCCACAACCCGAAGCCTCTAAACCTTGGACGCATCGTAACCCCGTTCGCTAGGAACGGCTAGTGTATACGCGCTTAGGCTTGTAAGGAGGTTATAGAGGTACAGTATACAGCAAAACTACGTATATGGCTATAGTAAGTAGAGCACTCAGATCCTCGAGAGCAATAAGTGAAGCGGCAAAGCAGGCTTTTCTGTTTTTGGCTTGAGTCTCTTAAAGCCATCGTTCTCTTCCCTTTGGCTGATTCTTCATCTTTCGGTCTTCGTTCTTTGCCCATTTTTTCTTCTGGCTAAAGATCATGTCTAGGTCGACAACAGCAAGCGTGAACTCCCCGTCCGATGCAAAAGAGCAACGGGCTGGGGAAACCCTGGGCAAGATCCGACTTCGAGACCACGAGACAAACGATATTATCTTGGTTCCTGAACCATCGAACGATCCCAATGATCCACTCAACTGGTGATCCCCCCTCCCTATGTGGGCTGATGGCACCCAAGAAGAATAATACTAACAAGAGTATAGGTCTCCTACCCAGAAGTATTACATCTTTGTCCTGACATGCGTCGGTGTCTTTTTCGAGCACTGTGTCTTGGTTGGACCATCTGTTGTCCTTGAGCAAGTGACCGTCGAATACTTTGGCTCAGCTCCCGGTTCTATCGCTGCCAACCTCTCCAAGACATCGTATTTACAAACCGCCCCCTCGCTCTTGATAGGCCTTTCAAACCTCATATGGGTGCCGCTTGCTATCAAGTTTGGCAGAAGACCAGTTTATATCGCTTCGTACCTCCTGTTGACGGCTACTTGTATATGGTGTGCTGTTGCGACTTCGTTTGAAAGTGAACTAGCTGGCAGGATCGTTCTAGGCTTTGCGGGTGGTGCCGCAGAAATAGTTGCACCGTTGATTCTTACTGATTTGTTCTTTCTTCATGAGCGCGGAAAATGCATGGTGTAAGTATTTTCAGTTCATCTCCAAAGCCCCTCCTATACTCTACTGTATGCTGACGCACGTTAAAAGAATATACACCTGCGCCCTGTCCGCCGGGGTGGGCGGTGGTGTTGTCTTCTCCGGTCTCATTGCCAAGGCCTACCCGTGGCAAGTAGTCTACTGGGTTTTTACAGCCTGTGTCGGTTTTGTTACGGTCTTGGTCCTGTTTACGTTCCCCGAGACGCAATATCAGAGGCAGCCTCGCGTTGTTCTTGATTCTGGGTACTCTTCGACAAAACTCGAAGATAGCAAGTCCTCCACTGGACCATACAATCCCTCACACGTAGAAGCTACTGGAAGCCAAAATTCCTTCCCGCCAAAGAGGACGTTCCTGCAAAACATGCGGGTATTCTCCGGAGTATACACCAGCGAGACCCTCCCATCGATGATGTTCCGGCCTGTTATGGCTATCATACTCCCAGCCGTTCTATGGGCTTCGTTGATCAACTCGGTCACCATCGGAATGATCGTTGTTCTATCAGCCAATTTCTCAACAGCTTTCTCCACGATATACGGGTTCCAGCCATGGCAGTCTGGGCTAACCTATATCTCTACTATCGTCGGGTCTCTGATTGCTATCTTATGTGGTGGCCATTTCACCGACTGGGTGGCAGACAAGCTGACAATCAGGAACGGTGGTCTTCGTACCCCTGAAATGCGACTACCTGCTATAATTATCAGCCTGATAACAGGCCCATTAGCCTGCGTGCTATACGGAGTTGGCTTTGGGAAGCAGCTCCATTGGATGGTAGCAGTGATCGGTATAGGTCTAGGTACGTTCTCTTTGCTCCCACTAACACGAGAGAATCCCTTGATACTAACATGCAGAAGTGAACTTCACGACTGTACAATCCAACAACATTTCGTTAGTTTATATACTGGATTCTTATCGTCCTATAGCTGGAGAAGTTATAGTCACACAATCTGCTTTTAAAGGTATTTACTTCCCTATTCGCCGGTGCAGTTCAGGTTATATTGACGATGGTTGATAGCACTCTTTGGGTTTCTTATTAGCTTTTACGTCAACGACTGGATTATGCAATCCGGGTATATAGTCGTGTTTGGTATACTGGCTGGGGTGTCCGCCGCTGTTTTCCTGTCCACTGCAGTGTTCTATTTCTGGGGAGGTCAGATTCGGGAGAACTCGTGGAAATGGGGTTTTGCAAAGCGATTCCTTCATTGGGATGTTGACCGTGAAGTGGGAGAGTAAGTCCAATTTTTATAATTCGAGATTGCTTACATTCAGATTGGCCCGAAAATGTTCATAGTCATGTTATGGTTAGATAGAGCGTGCGAGTGCCCTTAATGTTTGCGATGTTCCAAGCCTCAGGTACTTTTGATATTATTCTAAGAGGCTTACAGCGTGGCTTTTCAAGCTGCATATGCCAAATGTAAATATTATGGTTTATATTACCGTCAGGAATGCGACACAGGCGAAAGTGTAATCAATTCATTCTTGAACAACACAGTTTTTTACTAAGTGTCCTTGTGCTTAATGCTCTCTTGACTATGAGTCTCTTACCGAGGCTTCTGGCCGTAGGACAATAATAGGAGTACTGGTTAATAAGTCCTCGGTCTTAACACGACAACATTTGTAGGCATGGCTAGTAATGTTCTTCCCTTCATTAATCCATCAAGCGCACTGCTTGGTTAATCTATAAACAGGCCCCCATTGACCAGCAAGTGCTCTCCGTTCACCCACGATGCCCTCTCCTCGCACAGGAAAGCGACGGCAAACGCTATCTCCTCTGGCTTCCCCAGCCTCTTGGCCGCCGGCGTCGCTTCGATTGTCGGAGCCAAGACCTTCATAGCCTCCTCCCCAGCCGCTGCAAAGCCCTGCGTTGCCGTAGGTCCCGGAGAGACCGCGTTGACGGTACACCCATACTTTGGGGGAAGTTCCTTAGCCCAACACCGCGTAAAAGAGTCGACCATGCCTTTCGTGCCGGCGTAGATCGTTTGCAGTGGCGGCGCGCCACGGGAGCTGACGGAGCAAATATTCACGATACGGCCTCCGCTTTTGGGTAAGTGTGGCAGAACGGCCTGCGTCAGGAGGAAGGTTCCGCGGCCATTCAGGTTGACGAGTGACTCAAACTGTTCTACTGTCTGCTCCTCGAACGGCAGGTTGATGGCGAGGGCGGCATTATTGACGAGAATGTCGACCTTGCCATACTCCCGGACGGCCTCTTGGATGAGCTTTTTAGGGCCATCCACGGTGCTTATGTCGGCCTCGACCGCAATGTACGACCCCGAGATGTCTGCAGCATTTTCCTTGGCCTCCGCCGCCAGTGAGGGATAGGGATAATTGATGACGACCTTGGCGCCACGGGAACTCAGCTCCTTCGCAATTGCTAGCCCAATACCCGTAGAGCTGCCTGATATAATAGCAACTTTGCCAGCAAGTGATTTCGGCACTGCTACTGCTGCTGCTGTTGTTGTATCGATCTGGGCAGACATGGTAAATATCTTGTTAAACCCGAAGCCCCCCCTTTTTTCTTTTTTCCTCTGCTGGTCTGTTTTGGGTGCTACTCCGACAGCTTGTTTACCAAATATCCTGATGAACGTTAAACCCGAACGAAAGCCTTAACGGAGTCTTGCCCTTCCCTTCCTTGACAAGAACGAAGTATATAATAAGCCACACCAGTCTCGGGTCGCAGGTCTCGGGTCTCGCGCGTGCAGTGTCTAGTCACGGAAAAGGGGAGGACCATTCTAGGTGAGGGGGGAGTCTTGTGATCAATCACCAAATTCTATTTCAAAAGGCTCTTGTAAACTCGCGCCCGGCGGGCTAAACGAGTCCAGGGTCTACTGCATATCTGGCGGAAAGTGGGGCCGAACCTTCGGCGGCAATGTTGGCGATCCGGAGTATATTAACTAAGGACCTACGTCGGTTGCTTAATTACAACCTACCCCGAATACGTCTAACATAGTTTATTAGATGCGAATAAGTGCCGAGCCTATTCAAATTTACTTTTTTTTTCTTCGTATTAGACAATCGGTCGGTTCTATATTTGTGCCCGTGACCTTTGACTGCCATGCCTTTTATGTCCAAGGAAGCATCTCAGTACCTCGGCTAATAAATACCTGCTCAGTAAGAGACTGCTAGTAACACGCAAGTTGTCTACGTCGTACTAGGCGACATAGAATAAGGAAACTGTGTAGCCTATGTATGGAAGAAGTCCACGTATTGATGTTACCTAACCTAGGTTACTCTATTACGCAGAATAGGGGCTGGACTAGATGATGGTATAAAAGAGACCGTGATTCTCAAGCCTTCGATGGAGTACTCGCTAGTTATTATTCTAAGCCCAATGGTAACCACTTACTACTTTCTATCTCTCTCGTGCCGTCGTGCGCCCCATCACTCACTTGGTATGCAGGTAGCTGCATTTCTAAGCCATCTGCGGAACAACTCTGTCATAAACTCGTCTTATTGCCTGACATTTCGATGTTTGCCAATCAAGGCTATGCTACTCCGGAATATGCTCACATTCTGTCGACAGATATATTGCAGAATTTCGATGGGTTTCGTTCCCATTTACACAAATCCTCATCACGCACCGTACAGCGTTATATAATTTGATTGGGGGATATAGTTGTTATGGCAAAAGCGAACGCTAATTGCCTGCTGGTAATTAGCCCTTATATGGCGATGCATGGCATACGTGACAGTTGTGTTATCACAAGTACTCGAGCTCCAATTTGAAGTCATTTCCGTCCCTTCCAAAAAAGTCGATACCAGAGAAAACCCCCTACGCCTCAAGAGCTCGCCCAGACACCGTAGAAAGAATTAGTACTCCCGAGGAAGCAACTATTTAGCTTTGCTATTGGACCTAAAGCTCACGACGGTGTGAGGTTATTTTCAAAATCCAAAGCCACCTCGTTACAACAACACAAATTTGATACAGCTGACCCTGTGACAAAAGCGAACGCTAATGCTGTGCCGGCTATTAGCTCTTATATGGATACGTATGGCATACGTGACAGGCCCGTTATCCTCGCTCACACTTACCATCTCATAGTAGGGGGGGAGGGCTTGCATGCCGCTTATGTCTTAGAAAAGAAAAAGGGAAAACTTCCTTTCCACGTATCAGAGTTGCATAAACCGAGCTGAGGTCTTAAGTGATATGCACTCCCAGCCTCATGAGAAAAAAAAAGCCTACCCTGTAGACAGGTAGTAAGCCCATAGCTTCCAAATTGCTTAACCTAGGGCTACTTAATCATCTATCCACAGTATTGATGTAAAGGAAGACAATCGTGTTACGTCTATCAGAACCGAAGGCCCATATCAATTACATGCTCACGAACAAGTAGATAGCGAGGCTAGTAGACTGATAATATTCACAGTTTTCACCTTTTAACCAATACGTCAAGGTTCCCGCTGTAGGTAATACCTACCTATATCGCAGATGCAAATGCGACGCTGCTAAGACTGCGATACCAAGATATCAATTAGGTAGTAGGTAAGACGCAAGTAATAAGATAGGTATCAATTTCACTTTGCTTGCCCAGCTTATCAGGAAATATCGATCTCTAGCATGTAGTGTACCTAACCTAGAGAGCAGACTGAGACATGGTAAGCAGCCCTAACCCTTCTCTTTGCCAAAAATGCTCTTTAGTACCCCCCACACTTCATAATACGCCGTATCGATGCAGGTTAGGTATGTATCAGTATGAATCATAATGGATCAGACGCTAGATCTGCAAAGTTGGGGGGAACCGCCAAGGGGCCAAGACCTATGTAGTAGCTGTGCCGTGCCTCCTCTCGCATAATGCTACTCTACCACTTCTACAACCTGGGCACCTACATAAAGTAGTCGTACCTAGGTACAGTATAGCCTCTTTTGGTGTAATTACGCAGTTTAGGAGTGCCTGGCAGTCTAAATCAGACCCTTTGTACATAACAACAGGTTTTCTGTACCAGATCAGTCAGGGTTTAAACAGCAGGTAGGTAGTGTTACGAACTATGTACCTAATAAGACTGTATACCTATGTATGTAGTTATTTATACAAGGTAGTTAGGGTAATGTTAATCTTATGTCACGAACGAAACAAAAGTATTTGATCTTGAATACCTAGGTATTAAGGTATGTAAACAAAATAACTCCACAGCCAATCCGCAGAATTACCCAAAAAGAGGCGAATACAGAACCAAAACCGCGGCTCGAGCAGTCAGCCGTAAAGACAGGTAAAAGTAAAGGCAAGTGACTGTAGGTAGCTTGAGGTTATAAGCCATGAGATAGACTGTCTCACCACCAAGATACTCAATACTTTAGGTAGGTAGTAGGCACCTACCTACAAAAACCAAGGCTCTGAGGGACTAGATGCCCATATGAATGAATAAATGAAGATATGAATACGTTATATGCTTTATACCGTGAATCAATACAACTCCTCTCACCTGGCTAGCATCTATCAGTGAGATATGCCATGGCTTCTTTTTCTATCGTATAGGTAGTCAGTCCATCACGATGAATCATTCTAAGCTCATATAGTATGCATACTGAGTCAAACCCATCCCCTCTCTTCGCAAAGGATCGAGTTCCAGATATCGCGCGTCTCTTTAGGAGTTATCTTCTCGCCATTACAGCATCGACAGACGACTGGAGTATATAAGGTAGGCTGATTCGCAAAAGTCATAGATAGTTAGATAGATAGTTTTCGTTGGAAAATAAAATAAGAGACGTTAGTTACGATCGTCACTTTACCGGCCACTATGACTGAAAATCGATTCGGATACGCTTCTGAAGAGCTTAAGACGGCAAGCCCTCAACGTAACACGTCATGGCATAACATCAGACGAGAATAGTGGGATGAAGGAAATGTGTGAACGAGGAAATACTCAACCCCTTTAACCTCTTGACCGAGTAAGTCCAAAAAGCAAGCAACAAACAACCACCTAGGTGGGGAGTTGTGGGATATCACATCCCTCAAGCACCCATCTCATCTCACACCTACTCAAATCATGATGACAAACCCTCGTTCCCTATACCGAAGAACAAACTCCATACAAGGAAGCCTTTAAACCCAATTTCCTTGCTATGACATTCATGAATGGATAGCATACGAGCCGACATCGTCTGAAGAGAACAATTTCATAAAAAAATCCTTTTCAATTTTGAAACTATCCGAATACTCCAGATAGACTAACTACTCACATGCCCCCCCTTTAACAAGCAATCCACACACACAGGAAATCCTATCCATCCACGCAAACCAAAGACGATTATCTCCTTAGCTCTGTCGCTGTGCACCAACATCCGCATTAGACGATGCCCTTGAATTGTTCATCTGCAGCATGCTGCGCAGGGCAGCAGTCTCGGCCTCCTGACGTGCGAGTCGTATACGGAGATCATCGCGCTCGTCCTTGACCTCTTGCAGCTCGGCCTCGAGCTCGTTGATACGGTCGATGCGTTTCTGACGGTGCTTCCGAGCGGCGACGTTGTTGCGTTGGCGCTTGATGGCCGTAATGGGATCCACGTCATCGTCCACGGGAGACCGACGTTTATTGTTGCTATTGTTGCTGCCGCTGCCGTTGCCCTGGATATCTAGCTGTTGCTGTTGGCCCCCGTGGGTAGAGGACGCAGATGATGCTGGCGGCGGGGACATGGGCGGAAATGAGTCAGACTGGTCTGGAATTGTGATAGGAGTGGTCGTTGGAATATTCAAAAATAGTTGTGTTTCTGTCGTTGGTATGGGTTGCTGTTGGGGGTCGAAAAAGAAAGTTGAATCGCATGTAGGTAATAAGCCTGTGTTGCGCCATATTAGAGAGATATTGCAAAAAATATGAGAGAAAGGGAGGGGAGGGGGGGTGAGAGAAAGAGAGATGTGAGTGTTACTCATCTCTAGAGATAGACGCATACCATCTAGATCTCCGGCTGACATGGCAGTCCCGAGCACCGGCGTGTCATGCGCAGACGAGGCCAAACTCGGGACTGTCCACTCCTCTAGTTCACCTCCCCCTACTAGCCCTACGCCCTGCGCCTGTGCTGCCGCTAAAACCGATATACTGCTAGAGGTTGTCATCGTCGTATTGCTACCGCAGGGGTCAAATCCGTATAGCCAACCATCATCACCACCACCGCCACTACTCGTTGTTGCACCCGCGGCGGTTGGTAGTGCCGCCAACGAGTCAACGCCGATCGACTGGAAAAGCCCGTCCCCGGACCCGAGAAGGCCGAGGCTGACATCCCAGTCGAAGTCGAAGTAGGGGTTAGGTTGGCTCCGGGCAGAATGCGGATCGACAGGGTGGGTAGAAGGGCCAGACGACCTGTCTGGGGACGTAGGCAACTGATGATGCGGCGGCTTCCATGATGATATGTTACGAAGGCCTCCTCTCGAGGCCTGGTGAGAACTGCTAAGACAAACTAGGGGTATTGTACTGGCGCCGTCCTTCTGCTGAACGGCGAAGAAAAGATGGTCCCAAGGGGAAAAGGTTGGGGATGAAAGAAGGAAGAGAAGGAAAAGAAGGAAAAGGGTGGGGAGGATTGCGGGTTAAAAAGGGGAAGAGTCCGGAGTGAGATACCCGATAAAGGCACCTTAGGTAAGGAAAAGTTAGCATAACCTAGGCCTTTGTCCATCTGTAGGTACACTATGAACTTGGGTACAAGGTTCGGTAGCGGGGTGTGTCGCACGGCGCATGGGGCAGGGCATTCTGTCACCGCTACCAGCTTTTTAAACTTTCCCGTGCTGCGCCCCCCACCAGTACCTCCCTATACTTCGTATCTGTCTACGATTGCCTACCAAGATTAAGTACCAGTAAGGGTCAACTATGTACCTACAGATTACCTATAATCTTATCTACAGCAGCAGCAGCAGAAGATGCTGTCAGCATGGTGATTGAGGTCAGCTACTTACATAGTACACACCTGTATCTACCATCTATTTATTTGGCATAGCCTCCGCAACAGCGTACGACGTCGGGCGCAGAGAAAAAGACGAAGAAAGAGAAGAAGAGGAGGAAGAAAAAGAAAAAGAAGAACAGAGGAAGCACAAGGGATCATGATCAACGCCTTCCTGGTCTTCAACGGCCAGGGCCAGCCTCGCCTGACCAAGTTCTATACCCAACTCGTACGTCCCCTATCATCACCATCACTGCCACTACCACTGCCACCACCACTCTCACCATCGCGCGATTTGGTTCTCGGTGTTTGAGGGTACCTACCTACCTAAGCTAACTCATCGTCCCCCTCCCCCCTTCCTCCCCCCCTTCTCTCAAACTACAGGAGACAAGCATCCAGCAGCGTCTCATCTCCGAGATATTCACGCTGGTATCGAACCGACCCAGCGGAGCCTGCAACTTTTTACCTCTGCCGCCTCTCCTCGCCTCCTCCACCTCTACCTCCCCAGAACAACAACAGCACAACGACACGCCCTCGCTAGTGACCTACCGCAACTACGCGACGCTCTACTTCATCGTGATATCGACGTCGACCGAGTCGCCGCTGGCGCTGATCGACCTGATCCAGGTGTACGTGGAGGCGCTGAACCGGCTGATCGAGGACGTGTGCGAGCTCGACCTCATCTTCAACTTCGAGACCCTGCACGCCGCCCTCGGCGAGATGGTCACCGGCGGCGTCGTCATCGAGACCAACCTCGACCGCATTCTCGCCGGCGTCAAGGCCCAGGGCACCGTCACCAAGCGCCCCGTCAACGAGTCCAAGGCCTCGAGGGGGCTGGGCCCGGGCATCGGGCTCGGCGGGCATTTCGTGTGGCCGGGGAGGTGATCTACCCTTTTTTTCTTTTTTTTTATCTTTGCATTCTGAGAAGGCGGAAAAGGGGGAGGAAACATGCGAGGGGAAGTGGGTAGGTATTATAGATGAGAATGACGGCGTTTGGGGCGTTCAGGGGATATACACAAGGTGCCATATATACGGATATGTGTGTAGGTACCTTATACATATAGGGACCTAATTCCGAGATAAAATACAGAGAGGAGAGCTTATCCCCTTTACTTCTAGCGCATCCATACTTTTTTCTCTTCATCCCAAGATTCCAAAACCACCAGTATAAACTGCATTGGTAGGTAGGTACATGCATACCTACCTACGGTGTTTATGCCATTATATTTTCTTCTCTTTTCTAGCCGTCCTTCCCGAAACTCCGTCCCATGCGAATTCGACCGTGATATATCTACACATGTCCGATGTCCGTATATACAATGTACTTTTTTTATTTACTTCCGACTAGCGTTAGCAACAGGTGCTGCTGGTGCTATATCAGGCGCCGCACGCTCGAATCTGTTCTCCGACGCGAAGACCGCCCACGGGCTTCTCTGGACCTAGATTGCGTAGAAATAGCCCAAGTTAGTTTGACCTCAACCAGGCGGTTATGTAGTTCCCTTTCCAGCTACATTATACCAGACGGGGCAGGGCAGGAAAGGAGTGATTTTGGCGTATTGGATTTATAAAAGGGGGGAGGGGGAGAGAACAGAAACAGAAACAGAAACAGGAACATACCCCTTGAACCGGCTTCCCCTCGTTCTCCCACTTCATGAAGAAAAAGCAGTACACGCCAACCGCTATAATTATTCCGCCGCACAACCATTGTTAGCAAATATATATATATTCCCCCTTTCCCTCCCTCATCCAACCCACCCAAAAACCCATCAACCCCAACAAGAAAACCAAAATAAAACTAACCAGTAACACCCACCAGCTGCGCCAGCCTCACGGCCCTGTCCCAGCGCGGCCGCGCCGTCGCCAGCCGCAGGCGGCGCTTGTACTTGCGCTCGAGCCGGAACTGGTCGCGGGGCGGCAGCCGCGCCAGGTCCGGCGGCCACACCTTGCGCCGCGGGTACAGGTACAGCGCGTCGGCGTATACGCCCGTCAGCCGGGGCTTCGGCGGCGGCGTCGTACGGCGGGAGAAGGGTGAAGGAGGGGGAGGGGTGGGAGGGGTGGGTTTCGGTATGGAAGAAGAAGAGGAGGAGGAGGAGGAAGAGAAGAAGAAGAAGGAGGAGGAACTGGGGATGGTGATGGAGGCGGGAATGGGGATGCGGATGCGGATGGGGATGGTGGGATACTTTGCGCCGAGGCGGCGGGGTAGGGTCGCGAGCATGGTTTTTTGTCGTGTCGTGTCGTGTGCGTTCTTCAAGATGATCTCCTTCCTTTTATCTCTCTTTCTCCCCTTTGGCGTGTTGGTTTATTTTCCCCCCTCCGGAGTTTGTGTATGGCGGGCGGTGTTCGTCGCAAATTGGGGGATCGATGGGAGGAGATCAGTCAATGGATAAGATGGACTGGACTTTCTTTTCGTCATGCGGCTAAGCGCATTTTACAGATTCCATTGGCTGGGTATTCCGCATAGATGCATTGATGCCTGAAACCACGAATTGATACATCACTTGCTTTAATGCATATGGAGATCTGCCCCTCAGTAAGTAGGGACCGGTAGTAGTAGGTATGTAGGTAATTACTCCAGAAATCTATCTACCATGGGAAGAGTCTCTACAGTTATGACATGAATTATCATCAGCTGTTATAATAAAAAACAGAAGGTAAATCCCATATTCAACGACGAGAAGCTGATCTGCCGCCCCAGTCTATGGTATCTGACGCTACTATGTAAAATAGATCAACGCAAATAAAGCAATTGTACTCTCTTTCTAATATGCAGCACTCCTAAGCCAAAGCCATATTATTTAAACCTTTTAGCCCTTCTCCTAACGACGCTTGATGCTGTATGCTGTTCATCGTGTGATATATGAATTCGACACATGGAAAACCCCATTCCGTGGAAAATATGGTAGCGTTCAACGCTCCTCAATCATAAGTCGTAAGTTCGTTCCCAGGTAATCCACCAGATTCCCACATTAGCGGCTACAGCCAGGTCCAGCATCTTCAGGCCCTCGTCGTAGATGATTAGCTTTCCCATTTTAGCCCTCTTCCCCCTATTCCCACCACCTGCCTTTTCCCTTCCGAGGCTCAGATCAAGGTGGAACTCCCCGTCGTCGCTATCCTCGAGGCCGTGTGCCCTTGCTAGCATCTTGTTAAACTGATCGTGTAGCTGGTCTCTGGCTCGCGCCCCACCCTCGTCCGTGATTTTCTTCTCCGTAAACAGTTCGCTGCTAGGGAGGTTGAACCGCAATTCACTAATCGGTTGCTTCTTCGCCTTGTCGTCGCCGTGCTCCTTTTCCGGTCCATCCACCAGCGGGTTGAACACTCCACCTCCGTAGTTCGGGAGGCTATGTCTGCACTTGAGGCTCCGCCCTCCGTGGCCCGTCACGAATTCGCATCGTCCGTCCCACGGGCTAGTAAATACGTAACCACGGGGCTTAAGGCCCGGTGCAGGGTGCGTGATCACGGCGGGATGGGTGCCATCGTAATCCCCCCCAAACGACCCTATCGACGTTTGACTGGTGGATCGATCGTGAAAGGCGCGCCTAGATGGAGAGACGGATCGATCATCGCCCACCGATGTTTTGCGTTGAAACTTGTCACGTATGTTAGCAACGAGTGAAGGGGAATAGGACATGACCACCTGGCGCTCGAAAAGGCCCGAAACTGGGGTTTGTGTCTGCACATCGGGCACGTGGAGTCTCGATGCGGACGATGAGCTGCCAGGACGTATGTCGAGACTCGGCCTCATCATGTCCAAACTCTGTCTCGTAGGCATGCCGCGAAACTTGTTGTACCCCGACGTCTCTATTTGAATGTTGATGGAGGGTGATGGTTGGTGGTGCTTGTCGTCGATGAGCTCGGGGTTTTCCAGCTGGTACGATGCGATTTTGCCGACATTCCATTGGTTTCCCGAGGTGGGGTCTCTCCGGATGAGGGTGAGCGAAAAGGGAGTGAAAGGCTTTCGCCTGGATAGCCAGGAGGATTCTTCGTGCTGAACGGCGTGTCCGTGGTCCTTGTGTCGCGGAGGCAGTGGCGGAGGCTGCTCGTCGTTCACGGCGTGTTCGTCGCCCTGGGGTATCGACGGAAGGTTCCTCTCCATGGGGTTAGCCGTGGTTAGCTTGGGGCCGACGGGCTTGCGGCGGATGGAGCGAACGGAAGATGCCCGGGACAGGGTAGTAGTCGGCTGGACAGGGGTGGGCTTCTGGACCGGAGCCCCGTGGTCCTGGTTCTGCGGTGGCGGGGGAGCTGCAGGGTTCCCTGCACTCACCAATGCTGGATTTGACGACGAAGGTAGCGGCTTCCTAGGGATCATGCTCCTCGGGCTGTCGTCACTCGACCTAGGAGATGGCGAATGCCTGGACTGGTCCGGAGGCAGCAGAGGGTCGTCCTCCAAGGCATCCAGGTGGACATAATACAGAGAGCTGGCGACATCTTCGGCGGTGACGCTCTTGGCCTGGGGTTTTAGAGTGGAGAGGATAATGTCTAGGTTCAGCATTAGACTTGTCATCAGAACGATTTACAAGTGGAACACTTTGTTGGCCTACCCCTGGTGCCCGGAACCCTCGAGATATACAGAGTCAGAGGATCCTGCTTGCCTTCCGTCGGCTTCTTGGGATATTGAGGCGGGTTGGAGGCAATGTAGTTGATCGAGGTCAGAGAGCGAGCCTCGACGTAATCATGCGTGTCTTCCTGGTGCAGCGGCATCATGCCGAGAGGACGGAGGATTTTTGCGAATAACTTGGTGAATAGTTTCGGTGGTTCCCAGCGACGGCTTGTGGCTGCCCACCATCGAGCGCCTCCTGAACAAACTGCGGATATACAAGCCAATATCGACTGAAGTCCCATGGAGAAGTCTGAGGGACCGGTGGCGGTGGGTGCAAGTCAATCTTGCGTGGAACCGTACTGCTTTAGTACTGATTCTGTGTTTGTTTACGGCTTGGTGGCGATGGACCCTGCGGTGAGGCATCCGGCGGAGTGTCGGGCTTTTATATAATAAAATAAAATAAAAATATGGAAACTCGACGGGGGTCCCGTCGGGTGTGTATGTGTGTGTGTGTGTTCTGTCCGTCAGGCACGGACAGAGACAGAGGTAGCGGAAGAGGAAGAGAGTGAGGGGAGAAAAAAAAAGAACAAAGTCAAATACAACGACAACAAAATAAAATTAAAAAAATAGGAATTCGACTTGGTAAATTTCCGAGAAGCCCGGTGTTCATTCAAGCCAAGCTGGAAGGGGAGAAATATAGCATAAGATTCTAAGGACAATTGTTACCTAGTGGTTATTGGCATTTCATGCCCTCGGTGGTGATCTCTCGTAAGTGTGATGAGAGTTGTGGTGTAAGTAGTGGTAGTAGCAATATTAATGGCAATCAGACTGCGTCAGCGTCGAGGCTGTGTTGTTTTATTTTATAGCGTTAGGTTACCTAAGACAGATACCTAACTTTAAAGTGAGGGGCACAGTTTCCTGTAGTTGCATACCAGACAGCTGAAATTCTTAGGTAATCCAGTTACTAGTGCAAAGCTTCGGGGTTTCTAAATTTATTGAAGTTCAGTTGCTGTCCCTTTCTTCTCCAACCAGCATAACGGTCAACCCGCTCTTCATCAATCGATAGGTCGAACCCTAGGTATAGTGCAGTCGGTGACATGGATTATCACTGGATATTCGGCATAACAGAGTCTCCGCATCTCAAGACTAAGTAAGTACTTACTTACTTACTTACCTACATACATAGGTAACGTAGGTACCTAGGTACATCCGTACTGTCGAAGGAATGCGAAGAGACGAAGAGACGAAGAAGAAGAAGGAGGAGGAAGAGGAAGAGGAGCATGCGCGGACACGTGGAACGACCTCGGTGACGATCATCCTCAAAACCCCCCAGAGTTACCTACCTATATATATACTTTATATATAAGACGGACTGTAATGGGTTCCGCCGACAAAACGATCGAGATTCTTTTCTCTGCTGGGCCATTACAACACCCAATCTACTTAACCTAGATACCTAACCTAATACCTAGAAAAAGGCTTTGGTGGGAACACAGCAGCTGAAGCTGGAGCCCTGGATGGACGGAAGACTTTCCGATCCCCGCACTAACATGCGCCCTAAAATGTAAATGGGAAAGGGTTTCAGCTGTTAGGTACTAACCTAACCTACTACCTAGGCAACTACCTACCTATGTAGGTACTTAGTCTCTCATCCTGAATTCTTTCTTACCTAAGGATACAGTACAGCACAGATACATCAAACCAATACCCTCTCCTATCTCATCTAAAAGTCACTAACAGTCTAGCCTACCTAAGTACATCAACACCCCTGGTCGTCTAAGGCGATGCTGCCTGGAAAAGGAACAACATTGAAGTGAGCCATCAAAGTTGTTTTACACAGAAATACAACACATATAAAATATTGAAAGTCTTCGTCCTTTGTCTTGTATTTCTCATCTTTACCTACCTATAGGCACCCGTGAGTCCCATCGCACCCATCAGTATTGGATTACTCTCATCCCTTTACCTCTTCCACCACCATGACCTCCGGCTCCAGCCCTCGGGCCCGGCTACAGATCGCCAACCTAGCGGACCAAGAGACTGTATACCAACGCTGCCTGCTAGTTATTGGCGCATGTCATGACTATGTAGATGCTGAGGATTTTGTAGCCGTGAGGGCCAGAGACGGGTTCGGTCGTCCCGCTAATCAGCAGAACTGGCCGGCGGCAAACGGCTCCTTCAAGTGTCTCGTGATGCTCCAACCGGGCCCAAACAAGATCGACTTTGAACTACACCACAGAGGCGACGTCTGCGGTAGCCAGCGTCTTATCGTTAATTACCAGCCTCTGTTGCAGCTACCGCCGCTGCACTTGGCTATCATGGTCGCCAAGGACTCTCCTCTCATAATGGACTGCCCGCCTGCCAAACGCGGCGCCATCAGCAGCGCCCACAGCAGCCTAGACGCCGCCATCGTGAAACTGCGCATGGCCGCCTACATGTGGCAGGCCCTTCTCGCCGAGGATCTACGACTCCGTAATCTGGGGAGACGAAGCTTCCGACTGGACGAGGAATGGGGCCTCGACACGACCACTGCATCGTCTCTACAGTGCGATCCCAGCGTCGCGAAGATGGACGCCGTGGCCAAGGTGCACGTTATTCGGAGCGAGAAGACCGTGGCCGAGCTACGGGACGTCGAGGTCGCCCAGCAGAACCACCGTGCTCGCAGACGGGACGATCTGTACAAGTATTTCGAGCAGGCTCTTGCTGCGCACGGCTCTCCCTTCATCAGTACTTCCCGCCCGGTGGTCGCTGGCATGATACTAGACACGCACTACTCTATCGACCAGTCCCTCATCCTGGCACACGCTGCCATCGGTCGTCACACTCAGAATGGGTTGTCACTAGGGATAACCGGCAGCCATACCGCCTATGCCTGGCCCCGCTTTATGGAGGAAATCCCGAGTTGCCTGCTCGACCTGACTCTCACGGGCGATGCCGTCGCCAACGACCGCGGACAATGCTCAAACATGCAGGGTGCCTGTAGCTTCGGTCAGGCAGGGATGTTGGAGGAGGTCCAGCGTGCGTTTGGGGCCTCCGACGTGCCCGGAGTCAAGAACACAACCTATGCGAAGGCGTGGACCCATGCATTCCTCTCCTGCAAAAATGGCCCAAAGGAGGATATTGCACCCTCCCTCGGTTGGGGCCTCCAGGGCGCCCTGCAAGCAATAATGACGGCGCCGCACTTCAGACTGCCGGGCGACTCACAGCTGACCCCCACACAACTCGCGAGCGACGTGGAGGTGCGCTGCGTACTCAATGACGACGACGAGCCGTGTCTCGAGGTAACGTGTCTCGCGGGGCTCGCACGAGTGCGATTTACCAACCTCCACAATCCCAGCAGGACGGTCAAGGAGATCGATTTCTGCAGCAAGCCGGCCGGCGACACGAGCAACACGATCAACGTGGGGCCGACGAAGTACCTCCTCAGCACGGCGGAGATTGAGCGCGAGTTCGAGCGGTCGGAGACCGTGGGCATCGAGGCGCTCAGTATGCACGGCCGCTTGCGCAGCATACGCAACCTGTGGCAGCTCCTCGCCGACACGCCCTTCATTCGCGTGCCGGGGACGACGCTCGTGCTGTCGAAGCGGTCCGTCAAGGCGGCGGCGATCGAGCGCGACGAGACCAGCCGCTCTTGGTGGCAGTGGGCGCTGCTGCTGAAGCGGCGCCACCGCGAGGGCGGGGGCTCGCGGCTCGCATTCGCGAACCGCATCGACCTGCGCATCGGCGCCACCATGGACGGCGCCGTCGTGCACTACAGCGATGGCAGCCGGTGCAACTGCGGCGTCGCGACGCAGGACCACTACGGTGGCCACCAGCACGAGGACCGCACGCTGACCGAGGCCGAGGTCTTCGGCATCACCCGCGTGTCGGTGAACAAGGGCTCGCGGCACGGCTGGGGCAGCCTCGATGGCTGCCGCATCACGCACGAGAACGGGGAGGCCTGGGGCGTGCTGAATAATCGCGGGAACGACCAGAACGGCGTCCAGCACCTGGTGTGCGCCGCCGACGAGCGCATCATCGGATTCTACGGCCGCAGCGCGGTCGAGTCGGGGTTCACGTTCGAGTTTGGCATCATCACGGCGCCAAGGAGCGTGGTCGATAGCGAGGAGGGGCTGCCGCGAGAGGTGTTCACCATGCCGGAGCTGATGAACACTAATGGCGGGCAGGTGAGCTATCTCCTTTCTCTTTTCTCTTTTTCTTTTTCTGTTTCCGTCCCTTTTTAGAAATTATCTCTTGCGATGGGAAGCAGACTAATAGAGGGTGGCGTATGTAGGAAACGGTCCAGGACCCCGGGACAGATAACGGCTCGGACTCGGACTCGGACTCAGAGATGGCCGATGAGGACGCGGACGACAACTAGCGATGATTACGAGACTACGATGAATGAGCGAGAGCATGCTAGGCTGCGCTATGTGGTATTGGCTTTAGTTGAAAGAAAGAGAAGAAAAAGCAACCAAAGAAAAAAAAGAAAAAATGGGAGAGCTGTTAATAAGACTGGGTGACACTTGGTTTCTTGCAGGAGGGAAAAAAGAAAAGGCTCATAGTAACTGGGATTTATTAGGGTTTCCTTTTTTTCTACGGAAATACGGGGGTTTTTCATATCCATTTTATATCATGACCTAAACTATCAGGCAAGAGGGATTATATATCAACTGATCAGGCAGGACAAGGCAGGGCAGGATAGGACAGGACAGGCGCACTAATGTGGGCATTTATGAGAGATACTCAAGGCCGGGGGGGGGGGGGATCTACCTCAGTTATTGATACGAGGTTTCCTTTTTTTTTCCTATCTACTCTTGTGTTGGGTTCATGAGAAACGTCGAAATGGTTTATGAAAGATTTTCTTCTTCTCTTTTTTTTTCCTTTTTTTTCCTTTTTTTTTCTTTTATGTTTTGTTTTTGGGTCCCGGGTGCCTGGTGAGATAGGTACCTACATAGGAGTTTCTAAGAGAGAAAGAGAGATAGAAAGAGAGAGAATGGGTGTGGAGGGGTTATTACGAGGTGCTGCGTGCTAAGTATGTCTGGTATTAATTTGATATACCTACATTGATAGGAGCTTATGTAGGTTAGGAACATTGCCAAAAGGCAACTAAGTTAGTAGCGTTTTGCTTTTGTTTGCCCATACATACACCGGTTGTGCGGCTTACACAAAGAGCTCCATGGGTTGGGTAGAGTAAGGATCTTGTGTGTGTATGTATCTAAGGTTACTGCATGTGCTAGGCTTATTTTATATATACCTGCCTGCTTACCTACCTACCTACCCACTTGGCTGACATGTACATCCATACTTTACCTTACCTTACCTTACTTAGCTTTAACATCGACGAGGCAAAGATACCGCGCGTATGGAAGGCGAAGGTGTGTGTGTGGGGTTTGGTTTTTTTTCTTTTCCTTTTCAATTCCTTCGTACCCTGTGTTCTGTCATTGATATTCTGGGAAAAGCCGAGTAGGATCAGGTTCTGTTACAGTTAACGGGTATGGAATAGTCAGTCAACCACAGTCAGTTGATATGGAAGTTGAAGCAGAAAACTAAAGAAAAACTGAGTAGGAGGGGGGGAGGAGGGGGGTTATTATTTGTTTATCCTAGGCGCTTTTTGTAATGGAGGTTATCAGATTTGAGATTGACGAAGGGGGGGGGGGGGGGGGGGTTTACTGTATCGATTGCCGTCTCTCTAGGTTAGGTTAGGTTAGGATGGTTATGTAGGTATGTATCTTTCCTCGGCTACCCGGCTCGAGATAAGAAGTAGTAGCCCGTATATTCGCGGGAAGGCGGGGGGTTTTTTTTCTTCTTTTTGGTCTCTCTTCATCGTTGCAGAATAAGCCACATGTATGTGTCTGGTATGTCGAGCGAGCCTGTGCCGTTAGCCGTGGTTATCGCCACTGGTTCCTGCTCCCAGTTTCTGTGGGTATGGATAGGTAAAGTAGGTTATTGTAGGAATGGTTTACTTACTCAATAACCCCACGAGATGTTGTGCACGCGCGAGGGCTCTCGGTTGTGGATGACGGACTGTATTATATATACCAAACACTTGATACGTACCTAATGCGTACGTGCAGCGTTATGTAGAGTATATTTTATGATACAGATACCATAGGTTGTGTGTATGACAGACAGCTGGTATAATAGTATGTGTTATATATAACATGCTTGCTATAATCAGTATAACTAAGTATACTGTTATGTCCACATTATGTAAGTGTGACGTTGGGTGGTCATGAACATTGATAAGTAAATACATGGTGGTAATGTAACGGGGGCAGCTGATGGAGGTCCGGGTGGTGAACGGTGATGATGACGACAATGAAGATAGATGGGGGGTGATCACGAAAGCGGGGGAAGGTAGTCGAATTGTGTCCCTTGGTTGACGGGGGTTACAATGCATTGATACACATATCATGGGGGGGGGGGGGGGGGACTAGGTAGTTGACGAAAGCATTGATACCCTCAAAGGGCGATTGACAGCTATAGGTGAGACAGATGCAACGCCTCGATGATGTAGGTAGGTTAGCTAGCTGACCTACAATACGTAAGTGCGTGCTTGAGGATGGCATATAAGAGTTACCACCTATATGCCGTTGCTACCATGGGTATATAGTAGGTCGGGTAAGAAGGCATCTATCTACATATAGGTTAACGGTTAGCTGTCAACGAAATGGTGCACCCCAAACATCAATGTCAGAGCTACGATGTAAGTAGTTCACTACATAACCTACCTAGTATTTATCAACCAAATCAATATTCCATACATTATATACCTCCTGTAAATCCCCAACCCTCACAAACCATGGTATCTCCTCATTATCATCATCAACCCCCCCCCCCTTTTCTCCTCCTCGTACATCTTTCACTCCTCGAAACTTACCTAGTGAACCAACATACGAATGAAACCTGGTACCAGCAAAGAAAACAAATCGAAGAAACATTTCTCGGTATCACAAATTGATGTCCTTGTTCCAAGTTTCAAGCCGATCACTTACCCCCCCTTTCCCCCACTAAACCACAGTAGGTAAGCGACAGATTCACACTACGAGCCAGTAAAAAGGTAACATAGTACCTAAGCAATATGTACGATATAAATAGTATACATAGTACCTATATCAATAGTATATAGGTACTACCTATATGTAGTTCCTCACATGATAATTGGGTTGGAAGCGAGCTTGGTAAAGTGGGGGAAGGCGGAGGAAGGGAGGGAAGGACTCCAAACCTCTCCCCCCATCCCCCCCTTGTCTAAATGACGACATCGTGCTTCGAACTTGCTTCAAAAACTCGAAGCTTTAAAGGTTCGAAAAGTTCGAAAGAAAGTTCCTAAATGAGATAAAAGGCAGGGAAAAAAAGATCCTAGACAACAAATAGGGAGTTTTAAACCTGGGTTCCAAACTAGATGTAAGCCCAACCTGTCGGGCCATCCCGTTTATACTTACTACCTAGGTACACTACCTATAGATGTTTACTTTTTCCTTTTTCTTTCTTCTACACTATTCTTTCATCCCGAATGTGTACTAGGTAGTCAGTCCATGCTGGTATGTTCATATCTTCCCCCCTTCCCCTCTCGGACTTTATCTTGCATGAGCCCTCAACGGTCCAATCAAATGACCGATATAATATGCCGAATGTGTTAGGTAGATAGATCGTTGGTGTCTGGTATTCCCTGCCCCCCTATTCTTCTTCTCTCTTATACGATTCATAAGCGCCCTTAAAACATCGTTAGTCCCAGTAAGTAGTAACATAAAACTTCGGTGCACACGCTTATGCAAGGCTATTTGGCCGAGGAGAGTGCCCTTCCTATCTCTGAGATGTCCGTACCATTTGATATACAGTTAATCTACGGTCTAGTTTAGTTAACCTAGTAAGTTAAGTCGGAGTAGCTGAAGAGTTGTTGTTCAGCTGAGCGGGAGAAGAATTTATCTAGCGCCACACACGCAGGGGGATAAATGGATCGATCTCCTGTTCTCTTCCCCCCGGTCCATAATGGCCATGGCATAACTTTCAATAGTATGATTGAACAAAAGAAAAAGAAAGATGAAAAAAATCATTTCCACCCTCCATCGACGATTGCGATCAGCTGAGAACAGAGAAGGGCAGCCGAGACGGGGCCCGCGGCATTTCGTTTCTCTCGTCTCATTGTTCCGGACCTGCGCTCGTATGTAGAGTCGAGTAGATCCTACCAACCCACTCTCCCTAGGTATTCGATTCGTTGGTCATCGAACAATACAATTCGAAGTAGCTTTAGTGTTGCAGCTTGCAACTAGACATGTAGTCAAGTTGTCCGTCACTCTCTGGCTGGTCCAATTGAGGTCCTGATCTCCCTCCTCTCTCCCGCTTGTGTAGGGTAGGTTGTGAGCTGGTGCGTGTTATGTTTCGGGAAACCTAGCTAGGCTTTTCTGTCTTGTCGCAGTGCAGTCAGCATGCAAGCCCAGCTGCAAACAGAGCAGACGAGACGAGACGAGAACCAAAACTACTAGATTACGCAGCCCACATGCACGTATCCCGAGAGCCTTGTCTGCTGCTGCCACACAGACATTGTGGTGAACTAGGTGGGTTCAGGATATTGCTACCTACGCCATCAACCATATGCCAAGGCTGAAAGAAGGAGGGATCAAAATTTGGGGGAGAAGAGGAAACAAGGAGACACAGGGCAGTAGGTAGGGGGTAATCCTGCTGAGTCTGGTGCTGTAACAAGCTTGTCCCCATGTGCGTCTGGGCAGGGCTATGGGGGAAAAGGCAGCAGAAGGAGATCCGAGGCTCCAAGAGGCTGGGACCCGCGCGTGTTTGCTGGTTGCATTCGCTCGTGTTGTAGCGGCCGTGTTGTAGGTAGGTGGTGTGTGGATGGATGTTGCATGATCCACAACGCCATCATCAGGGCCACCCTCCATCCTTGCTTGGGAAGAGGCGACGGTGCAATGGGATCCTTTTTACGGCCCGGGAGGCCAACATTGGTGTCGTGCCCGGCCAAAGTAGGCCAGGCCGTGGGCCAGCAACCAAGGCCACTAGCCTACTTCCCTAACATAACTGTCCTGTTATCATGCGCCAGCCGGGATGCCCCTAGCGTTGCCTCTGTTGACGATGATGTCGTGCGAAAAAGAAACACCGCAAAAAAGCCCACCCGCCATTTTTCTTGGCGTTCGCTGATGTGATGGGATCGATAGCTACTTGAACCAGGCGTCTGCAGATCTTGTTTCCTTCGCTCGTCTCGCCTCTTCCAATCTATAATTATCTATCTAAAAACCACGTCAATTGTGAATTGACGTTGTTCACTTCCTTCGTTGCTGGATGTGCTGCTATTAGGCAGCTCTTGATCTTTTCTGTTGTTGACTCAGACCTGTCTCACTCCTTCGCCGCAAACAATCGTTCGCCCACTCTCGCCAGCTATCATCACGACTCGTATACTAGGGGAACCGACCACTAGACTGAATACGACACGAGGCCTCTTTTTTTTTTGTTCTTGGTTTCCTTAAGACTTCAGAGTGTCGTCTTACACCAACCAACACAAGTCGACCTTTAAATCACTTCGAAATGCAGTTTCGCAGCGCATTTCTGGTTGCTATTATCCCGGCTGCGTTGGCTGCCCACCGCCAAGCACCGATACATCCAAGTAGTGCGATTGAACGAGGATCACCAAGTTCGACGGGTAAGATTCAACCACATGCCGCATTGGGTGAGCTTCAAGACTAACTCTGGTGGTCAGGCTTAATATCTGATTCTGTCAACTTCACGGAAACCCTTGATAGTGTCACCCAAGGACCAAAACCCGTCACCACTGTTGCCACTGAGAAACCCGCACTAGAGGCCTCCGTCATGGGCCTCATCGTTTTCTCGGCGGCAGGATTATACCTGTTATAAACTGGATATAAAGAAGATGAAGTAATGATTTCCGCGGTTCTGGGTGTTCGGCGTTTACATGTGGGAACTCATAGGTCTGACTGGGAATGGATGAGTTGGAAATGCATCCGTTCATGACGGCCCTCCATGGCGGCGTTTGGGGTTACAGTATATGGATTTTGATTATATACCCAAGTTTATGCGGCTGCTTCACATATAGTAATAGCACGATGCCATTTTGTGTTTGGCAAAATGGCGAATTCTGAGTTTGCGCCGCTTGCTAACTGGACATACCGTGGCTTGTTGGCGATTCGGTCTATCTCGCAACGAAAGACTCTGTTGGTTAGTGATATATGATGAAAAAGAACCAACGTCGTGGTCGTAGTTGCTCGTGTCGCTATGTTGGGCTCTATCAGTGTCGACCTCGTGGCTCTTGGCGCCAGTCCATCCAGGGAGATCTGTGAATCCGCCTTCTCACGCGGGGCCGTACCTGGTAAGCTAAGGTGTTACCAGTATCGTTCAGTCGTAGTCCTCGTCTTCTCTCGGGGACAATAAGCTTTTCATTGCGTGTGGTAGAATTCGGCTCTTGAGACTTGCATGGCTAATCGGGTTCGTAAGATGCTCCCAGCCTGTCTTCTCTTTTCTTTTCTTCCCCTGCAGCCCCTCCCCAAGAGCGGTGGGGATATGTACCTGCTCAGCCTCTCCCCTAGTTTGATAGATAACCGATGGTTGGGGTTCACGCAGCTACGGGTACTTGCTTCTCGGCTGAGGGACCGGGAGGCGGCTTGGGAAGGTCACCCTATATAGTACAGCACAGGTTAGACAAACCCATCAATCGCAGGCGACTCGAGATAACAGCCAAGACAGGTGGCAGCATACCAGATCAAAGATTACCCGTATCATAAGACTGCAGCTCGGGCACACGGCTATGTCGTTGGACTCGTCTTGTAGGTCGGCGAGGGCGATTTCGAATCGATCGCCGCATGGACAGGGGAAATGGAAGATTTGGCGTGTCTCGTCAAAGGTCATGTCCTCGATTTCAACCTCGTCGTAAACTGCGATATCTTCTTCCTCGGCCATCTTTTCTTCTCTTTCTTGTAGGTTTGGTATGTATAGCTGAGGTGGGTGTGGAGGGTATCGCAAGATCAAGAACACCGCTGATGACGGGATGAGTCGTAGGAAAGGAAAAGAAAAAAAACCCTTAACAGCAACGAAATGGGTGAGAAATATTTTAAACCTTAACCCCGCCATCCATTGTTAGGTAAGTAGTACTATTGGAATGTATCCAATCTACCTAACTAAGCCACCCCTCTCACAAGCTGTCAAGCCACAGGCAGACAGGTTTAGTGGCTTATCAGGTGTATGGGCTAAGGTTAGGTAGGTTACATAGGTACCTAGTAGGTAGCTAGCTGCCTGCAGGCGGGGTGCAGGTGTACCTAGGGGCAGGCGCATTCCCTATTTTCTGTCACATGCAAGCAGAACGTCACTGACCAAATTGGTTCATTGGTCGCATCCGCCGAGGAACCTGAGTACAGACTTCGGCGCCATTGATCCTTCTTACAACTGCTCGCCAACTTCTCACCTGCATCTTCTCATCCTCGCTTCTCCTCATCTTCCCATCTTCCCATCCGTGTCCTCTCTTTTCCGTTTCCGCAACCATGTAAAGACAGAAACGAAACGTGCAGTCTCTCGAATTTTTTTTTTATCTTTCGTCATATTATATCCGAGTAAATATACAATCCTAGGTTCACCACAGCCACCGTTGTCTCATGGGCTGAGAAGCTCCCTTTCTTCCCCTTCCACCCGCTTTGCTGTATCGTATCGCATCGTATTGTATCGTATCGTCCTCCCCGCATTGCCGACGCTCGCGAAGGGGCGCATCTTCTCCTGGTATCCAACTCGCCGCCATGGCGGTGCAGTCGAAGCTTGTCCTGCCCGACCGGTCCGTTAAGAGCATCATCTCGCAGTTGACCCGGCTGTACATCTCCAATCGCACCCACATATCCCGCGCCGTCTACCTGACTTTGTTGATTGCCCTCGTGAATCGCGTTCGCTATGCCATCTCCGAGCAGAAAGCCGCCTCCGCCCGCGAAGCCGTCAAGCGCCGCTCCGGAACCACCTCCAGTGGTGGCTCCGATGTCACCGCCAAGAAGAAGGTTGAGCTCAATCGTGAATTCTTCAAGTCGCTGCTGAGGCTGTTGAAGATTGTCATCCCCGGCGCCAGGACCAAGGAAACCCGGTTGCTCATCAGCCACAGCTTCTTCCTCGTCATCCGCACCCTCATAAGCTTGAAAGTTGCCGAAATGGATGGCGCTATAGTGAAGGCCCTCGTGAAAGGCAGCGGCAAGGAGTTCCTGACGAGAATAGTCTGGTGGATGCTTATTGCTGTCCCCGCCACCTTCACAAACTCGATGGTAAGCACGAGTCCTTTCCCTACGTATACCTATGTAATATCGCACCCGGCTGACCTGCGTCCTCTGGTTCTTCTTTCTAGTTGTCCTACCATCAAGCTGAGCTGTCCCTCAAATACCGAACTCGATTGACCCAATACATTCACGACAAATACCTCTCCAAGCTTACCTTTTACGGCATCTCCGCTTTGGACGACCGGATAAAGAACGCCGACCAATTAATCGCGGTAGATGTTGCCAAATTCTCCAACAGCCTTGCTGAGCTTTATAGCAACTTGGCCAAACCGTTACTTGATATGGTGAGTTGAAGACTTTGACCTGCATCTGCTACATATAATTGGAACTAACCCTGGTTTCTGTAGACCATCTATACTTGGTCCTTGTCAAAGAGCGTTGGTGGTGAAGGCGTGGTGTTTATGTCGTTGCTTGTCCAATTATCAGCGAACGTCATGCGAGCTCTCACCCCGCCCTTCGGGAAATACGTCGCGGATGAGGCTCGACTGGAAGGAGAGTTCCGATTCCAGCATTCGAGGCTCATTGACCACAGTGAGGAGGTTGCGCTTTATCATGGTCACGAAGCCGAGAAAGACACTCTCGATAAAGGCTACTTTACGCTCATCAAGCACGTCAACTACATATTGCGTCGGAGGTTCTATCACGGCGTCATGGAGGATTTCGTTATTAAATACTTCTGGGGTGCCTTGGGCCTCCTGTTGTGTAGTGTGCCCGTTTTCTTCAAGCTCCCCGGTCAATTAGCTGGCACCGTGAGCATGGGTGATCGGACAGAAACTTTTGTTACTAATCGGCGCATGTTGCTGAGCGCATCTGATGCCTTCGGTCGAGTCATGTTCTCCTACCGTGAGATCATGGAACTGGCGGGTTACACCTCTCGTGTAGCCTCTTTACTGGAAGTGATGGACGACATACAGGCCGGGCATTTCGAGAAGAAGCTTGTGTCCAGTTCCGGAATCGAGGATAACGAGGCCGTCTTGAAAGGGCGAGGGAAAGTGGTCGAAAGCAAGGATATCCGGTTTATCGACGTTCCCATCATCTCCCCTAACGGGGATGTGCTAGTCAGGGCGTTATCATTCTCCCTAAAGCAGGGCGACCATCTCCTTGTTGTGGGGCCCAATGGATGCGGCAAGTCAAGTCTGTTCCGAATCCTTGGTGGTCTATGGCCGGTTTACGGAGGCACAGTCTACAAGCCGCCATTTACCGACATCTTCTACATTCCGCAACGGCCTTATCTGTCCCGCGGCAGTCTGCGCCAGCAGATTACCTATCCCGATAGTTTAAGATCGGTGCGCGCCCGAGGTGTGACTGACTCTCAACTCATGGACATTCTGAAGATCCTATCACTTGAGCACCTTGTAGATCTGTACCCCGAAGGCTGGGACGCGGAGGCCGAATGGCGCGACGTACTATCCGGTGGACTACAACAACGGGTGGCTATGGCGCGTTTGTTCTACCACAAACCGCGGTATGCGATTCTTGATGAATGTACCAGCAGCGTGACACTAGAGACAGAGAAGGTCATGTACGATACCGCGAAGGCATTGGGTATCACGCTCATGACCGTGAGTCACCGACGGAGTTTATGGAAATACCACAGCAAGATCTTGCAATTCGACGGACAGGGCCATTTCGTTTTTACGGCATTGGACGCTGAGAAGCGCTTGAAGCTTGAAGATGAGAAGGAGGATCTTGAGATCAAATTACGACAGGTGCCGGAAATTGAAAGGCGGATTGGCGAACTAACCTCGGAATAAAGGTGAGGCGAGACAGAACACGAGTAAATTAAGGGACCGGTGGGGAGGAGGCCATGACTCGGTGCTAACTGAGTCCTTCCTACCAATAATTCGGGAGGTGGGAAGAGATGGGAGGAGATGGGAGGAGATGGGGAGGAGGTGGACGGCGGGAGTAAGAAGCGGGAGTAAGAAGCGGGTGGCGAGAGCGTTGGTTGGGTCCATCGCAATTAAGAGTCTTAGCTGCGAGGCCGGGGCATTACACCATTTTATTTCGTGTTCGGCCATAGCTGGCCGCGATTCGAGATCCCCTGGAGTCAGAATCTATGTACGTAAGCTGCACGTAAAAAGCAACGGGGCCCGGATCGCCCTCATGCTAGATAAAGGCGCGATGAGCGGACCCCGAGGAGTTCTCTACGCGGTAAGGGATGGTATTCGAATCCATCGGGTTATTAGTAATATATGTCCCGTCAGCTCAGGTATTATTTACCTAGGTTAGATACCTACCTATCTATTTACTCACGATGCGAAGAACCACTGACTAGGTACCTAGGTAGGCTCTTCTCTCCGCATGATTCAACCAGACTACGAACTACACTAGACCTCTTAGGTCGTCACCGATGAACCACGAACCGGGTTCCCCCGCCGGTTGCGTGGACGTGTGGGAGAAGTCGATTGGCCTTCGTGTGGGACGTTCACACTACACGACGCCCTCACGTCACCAGGGGATATCCACTCTTCACGAGAATCTTGTTCAAGAGCGGTGTCTGCACCGGGCAGGCCTCGACGACGTCTACCTAGGTACATGTCGTCTACCTACCGGTACCTGGTACTTCTTAGTAAAGGCTTGCACAAAGCTTATCATGAGCACTAGAGTGCCATGGCATTAGTGCCGGGACCTCAATCCGACAACGATCGACATTCCAAATCTCTCGACGGTACGGGATAGGTACCTACGAGCCCGCCACGCGAGCGGTTTTCCTGTCGACGGCGAGGGTCGGGACGCGAACCCTGGACTTACATACAAGACGTCTGTCATGTATGTACATAAGTGCAGACAATCAAACACTGGTACTTTTTCCATGCAACCCGGGCCAGTCCCAGGCCATCCAGCATCTCCCGGACCGTTACATCACTTTCAGCGGAGCCTCACTCCAGTTTCTATACCCACTGACCGAGAAAGGGCCGGGCGTGCTAGTCTGGGTCGCCCACACGCCGTTTCTTACCCATGGGCTCATAATGGAAATTTCTTCAGTCCAAATGGTCAGAAAATTGCAGGACTCCTCCCCTGCTAACCCCAAAGGGCCCATGCTTGCTTTGTTCAAAGTCCGGATGCTCTGTGCTCCAGCAACCCTTGTTATCTAGACCACAGGCTCACGCCAGATTCCCACGGGGCTCCGCTCTCTGGTCCCTGCCGATGAGGGGATCACGATGGGGGCGAGCTCGAGGGAGGGGAGCTAGCGTAGAAAATAAAGGGTTCCCTTCCTCACCCGACTTCTCTCCATCGTGATGGGACGACCTTTCCTGTCCTTTCTTCTTTCTTCCCCCCCTTTCACACCGTTACCTTCCCACCTTCCTACCTTCCTGTCCCATTTCCTCTTCTTGATCTTGTGCCCGTGCCCCCTGTCCGTGCGATATCAAGAGGTTACCTTGCGCGGTACTACGACGCCTAGGTAGTGCTGCTGGAAGAAGACGACGAAGACGAAGAAAATGGGTGCAAAGGCCTTGTTCGGCCTCCAGGGCGAGGCCCTGGCGAGGTTGCAAATGGCTTTCATCGTCGCCCCGTCGTTCATCCTGTTTGGTTACAACCAAGCTGGCATCGGTGGGCTGCTCACGGAGAAGGACTGGGTGCGGACCTTCCCCCAGATCGATACCGTGAACTCGGTGGGGGCGGATAAGAGCAAGAAGTCGACGTTACAGGGGTTTGTGGTGGCTGTTTTTGTCCTCGGCGCCATGGTCGGGTCGCTGTCGTGCTCGTGGTCTGGCGACAAGTTTGGTCGGCGCAATGTCATCTTCCTGGCGGGTATTTGCACCTTGATCGGAGAAATCCTCGAGGCTGCTTCCTTCGGTCTTCCGCAGTTTATCGTGGGCAGACTGATCATAGGCCTAGGCGTCGGACAGTTGAGCTCCATTGTCCCCGTGTGGCAGAGCGAGACATCCGGGGCCAAGAACCGCGGTCAGCACGTCGTTGTCGACGGCTTGTTCATCTGTCTGGGTTACACACTCGAATCATGGATAGACTTCGGCTTCAATGAGTATGGAGACGGTCCGATAACCTGGCGTCCACCTATCGCCATCGCTTGTGCCTTCTCGCTCGTCCTTATTTTTTCCATTTACCTTTTCCCCGAGTCGCCCCGTTGGCTGCTCATGAAGAACCGAACCGAGCAAGCGCGCGCCAACCTTGCTATTCTACGCGGCTACCCTGAGGACGCCATCGAGGTCCAGGCCGAGATGACCGGTATCGAGCACTCGCTCGAGATCACGAGCTCTTCTGCTACTAAGCTGAGCGATATGCTCAAGATGGGCGAGGATAAGCTAGCTTACCGATTCGGATTGTGCATTCTGCTGCAGTTCTACCAACAGATGTCAGGGTCCAACCTCATCAGCGTATATGCCCCGATCCTATTCCAGCAGAACCTCGGCCTACCCAGCGACACATCACGGGCTCTCACAGGCGGCGCGCTGACGTGGAAGTTTGCGTCGTCGTTCATCGCGTTCTTCACCATCGATCGGTTCGGGCGTCGGCCTTTGTTCATCGTCAGCGGTATCGGAATGTCCTGCTGCATGGTATCCCTCGCCATTACGACGTCCTTCACCGACAACCGCGCTGCCCAGATCGCCGCCGCTTGCTTCATCTATCTCTACAACACCTTTGTGCCCATCGGCTTCCTGGGCGCAAACTTCCTCTACTGCACTGAGGTGGCGCCTATCCGGTTGCGCATGGCCATGAGCTCCATCTCTACAGCAAACCATTGGCTATGGTAAGTTGAATATACATATTAGTAGCCGACTTATTCCATACTAACCACCTTTTTTTTCTCCGTACAGGAACTTTGTCGTCGTCATGGTCACCCCCGTGGCGATCAACACCATTGGCTGGCAGTACTACATTGTGTTTGCTACTATCGCTGCCTGCATCCCCGTCTCGGTGTACTTCTTGTTCCCTGAGACCATGGGTCGCAACCTTGAGGAGATCGACCTCATGTTTAAGCAATCGCCGTCGGCCTGGACGACCGTCCAGTTCGCCAAGAACCGACCCATCGGCCTGCCTCAGGAGTTCGATGAGAAGGCCGAAGGAAAGCCTGACCATCTGGAGTGATCTTTATCTACGGAATTAACGAAGAAACAACGAATGACGGGAAAAAAAGGGAGAAATTTAAAAGAAAAGAATACGTTGAGATGACGTGATTTATACATTTTTTTATTTGAGCAAAATCTAGCGCGCGTACACGAGACATACATATTGTTATTTTGGGGGTGTTAGACTGATTTGGTTCATGTTACTCTATTTCGATTTATTGATTAGATGACCAAGAAAGGGGAAGATGAATGAGATGGTTACATGAAAAAATGCCTAGAGTGATGGAAGGAAACATATACGGATGAATGCAAGACCTCACGACTATAGAAGTTTCTCCAGCATTTGACGAAGACCCAAAAAAAACTATAGATAGCTATGTACGATGTTGGATAGCCTGAGATGGAATGATGCGTATAGACAGAAAGTGTGCATATCATGAATTGAATGAAATATACATACTAGAGCTTGCTGAACAGCAGCCTCATCCACAATATCCTCCTCTTGTTTTGACGATTAACCTATTCAGTGATTGAGAGGCTATTTTGCAAATACATTATTCTGTCTCATAGACTGGTGGCTATAGGTGGGTATTCACAAAAACAACGCACGCTATATTAGCAGTAACCAGACTCTACGGCATGTGTCTCGCGGCAATTATAAGCGCCCATGTTCTAGACCAATGCAACATGCATGTCCATAACCATATGATATGATAAATTGAGTAATTACACACCACTCAACTCTTCGACATTTTACGGTACACTACTATTTATCGGCTCGGAAAGAATACACATACGAATGAAACTAGGTAGGTATATCTAGGCGCTGCATGTCTAGTGTAGATGATATGCCCGTGCCACTGGAGATGGGGCAATGAAAAGGGTGAGAACAGACGAACCAAGCCCGTGGAATCCCGATGTAGTGTGCAGATAAAGCAGTAAGAGGAACCGAAGAACGCCCTCGTCTCACAGTCCCTGACTGCATATAGGTAGGTACTCCGTGTAAGCCACAAGGTGTTTAGTGTACATACATATCGCCATACCTAGGTAGCCCAATAACACTACGCAGGTACTCGACTCATCATGAAATGACATGGCGCCATCACGGTCCTGTGACTGGTACGCCAAGCAAGGCATCCCCTATTTCCCGAATCTAGTTCTGTATGTTGTGAAATGTGCTCCTTGATATGTTTTTTGCAAGTATAGGCAGGTATTCCGATTGTTGTCTTCACCCCCTTAAGAATCATCACCTTTTCTGATGTCATGGGTGGAAGAGATTATCCACAAAAGCCAGTTTAGATCATGTAAGTCTTTAGTGATTCTATACTTACAAAAGAAGGGAGGGGCCGCTCCCATGAACGTGCGTGTTGTGGGATGATAGATAAGGATGGGGACTACCTACCTACCTACTCCCGTCCCCGTCCTCGAAGCACGGACAGCATCAAGACCGGTGAGCTCGCGGTAAAAGTATCCATCCGCGGATATATGATGTCACTCGGCTCTGAATGTATGGAACAGGAGTAGGTAGGTAGGTAGGTAGGTAAAGTACCTAGATAGGTAGGTAGAGGCCTCTCTCCCCCTACCTACCAACTCCCACGCAATCACGGTTACGTGGTAGCCCCCCATATCTTCTCATCGCCCAACCACCCCATGACCGCCTCGACGCCCTTATCCCCGTTGCGCGTCACGAGCCCCTTCGCGGGATCCAGGTCCGGCCCGGGGTCATTGTACGTCTGGACGAGGCGGGTGCAGTTCTTGCCGACCTCGAGCACGGAGCCGCCGGGAAGCGCATCGTCCTCGACGCACCGCAGCATGGCCGCCGCCACCTCCTCCGGCGTCACCCACCCGTCGCGCTCCGCGTCCAGGTAGAGCATCTTCTCGGGGTGCTCGGTCCACAGCGGGGTGCGGACCACGCCGGGGGCGACGGCGTTGACGCGCACGCCGTGCGAGGCCTCGAGCCCCGCGAGGCAGCGCACGAACCCCGTGATGGCGAACTTGGACGCGCTGTACAAGGGCGCCGCGAGGTTGGGCCGCTGCGCCGCCACCGACGACACGTGGACCACGCGCTTGCTGGGGGAGGAGCCGCCGCCGCCACCCCCGCGCGGGTGCAGCCAGTGCGAGAGCGCGAGCTGCGTCGCGCGCACCGGGTGCGTCAGGTTGATGTCGAGCAGGGCGTAGCGGTCCGAGTCCGAATCCCCGTCGCGGCTCGCCGCCGACCCCGGCGGGTGCCAGAAGTTGCTCCAGGGCGGCTCGTACACGCCCGCCCCCGGGCAGAGCACGTCGAACCCGCCGAACTCGTCGAGCGCCCGCTGCACCAGGCGCGAGAGCGCGGCCCACGACCGCACGTCGGTCTCGACGAAAATGGCGCGCGGGGACGAGGAGTGCGCGGAGAGGAGCTGCTGCGCTTCGGGACGGAGGGATAGGTCGGCTAGGACGACGTTGCAGCCGCGCGAGAGGAGTAGGGAGGCGAAGGCGAGGCAGATTCCTGGGATGACCCCCAGGGGGGGAGGTGGGTTAGAAGATGGTGTGTATGTATTAGGTACTGTTTGTGCTGCTTCGAGCTTTATATGGATGGGGGGAAAGAAAAAGGGGGGAGAAGGGGGGGTTGGGGAAGGGGGGGGGCATGATTTACCGGATCCTGCACCTGTGACGATGGCAGTCTTGCCAGAGACCGAGAAAGGCACTGTAGACATACTTGGATTCTTCCGTCTGGTTATATGGAGAAGCAGGCAGTGAGTGAGTATGTGAGTGAATGGTTGTAACTCGATATTATTTTTTTCGTCAGGATTATGCCTACCTACGCAGGTGAATATGGGAGAACAAAAGGAGGAAGCTGAGTATATTAGGAAGTGTTCAGGAAACACAGAACACATCCGACGAGCTTCTAAGCTACGTTTTAATCCATATATTCTATGTGTAGCAGCTCGCGGTACTCCCCTTTAATACCAATCGAGCTGTACAACACATCACCCAACCTTTTAGAGAGAGATATGTACAGCACAGCTCGTGATCCCTCAGGACCCCGCTCACGAGATCCACTGACCCCTCCTCGCACCTCCGGTATAGTCTTGACCATTTGGTGCATTGTTCTTTTTTTACCTTGTCTTTTTCAATACTATCTAGTAATGAATATGTCTTAAGAGGTACAAACTAGCAAGTCGGGGTTTGGATATTCCACGAGAGCCTAACCTAGGTTAGCAGTTTTATATGGAATACGGTAACCTAGTTTACAAAGAAGGAGTGTGTGTCTCGAAGTATAGGTAGATCCCGTGTACTTGGTTGGTGTCCAGGCCAGGATGAGTATTACCAATTTGAAAATTAGTATAGTAGTAGACAACCGACCTCGGTGTCTATAGGGTAATACGAGACACAATGACCATAACAGCATGGCACTAGTATCTCGGTTGTTATCATGAAATAATATATAAAAGGTCTAGCTGCGGAAGGGAATCGGCAAACACTAGGTTGTTTTCATACTTGAAGTTCCTATAGAGTCTTTTATTTGATGGCAGTAATTCTATTATTAATTAATTAACTATCGGCAACTTCTCTTTTGTCATCATATCTACCTTCATAAGAGAATCCAGATAGATGGCGACAACTCCCAACGAAATCCCTTGTAGCAGCACATCAGTCCTTATGTGATAGGTATAGTATAGTATAGTTTGCCTTGGCATTGATGTCTTACGCTGTCTGTCTTTGGTGTGAATAATATGGAAATAAGCCCTTCTCCACAGCATTTTATTCTAGCCTAGGTAGATAGGTATGTGTATGCAGCTTCTTCCATTTGCCCCTCCGAGTTCGGTCTTACAGAAGTGCCTTCTTAGACTAGCATGTCTAACCAGTTTGCTTAATAAATAGACAAGGTATCTTTACACGATAGAGAAAGAATCATAGTCATTTTCCAGGGCAGTGCTTCATACGTCCTTTAAACCGACGACAGCATATTGAGGGAGCTAGACTACGGGGGACAATAACCTCTCTATTATTTTTTCAGTATAAATCATGGACTGAACGCCCTCTATCGTAACCTCGAACACATCCAGCCATCCAGTCTTGACCGACTGAAACGCCTCTTCCGCTTGCTCGAACTTGGTCCTGTTGGCTAGGAGTTCCTTGATATCGACCTTGTCGTTAGAAATGAGTTCGACAGCCGCCGGCGGGTAGGTAACTAACTACCGGGTCGGTATCGAATCGAGTTCTTCATCGATAGACCATTCGTGATGATCAGCGTGATAGGAAACACTTCCACCTTCTTGCCTATCCCAACCTGAACAAATGTCCCCCCCCCCCCCCCCTTCCCGCCTTCTCCTCGTAAAATCTAGGGTTCCGATTTTATCTTGAGTACCTAGATATGTCTGCCTCAAGAGTGAATAGATAATATGGTAATAAGGAACTCACCTCTTGTGGTACTGTCTCTGTTTTCAAAAGCATATGCACTACCTATTGCCATAATTGTTCAATGCCTGTAGCTTAGTCCAAGCAGAAAGGGGGGGAAAGGGAGGTTGTATACTTCATGTTATAGAATGAGGAATATGATATATGATCTGGTATTTGCCTACGTACTGGATAATGGAATGTAAGTAGGGCGGGGATGCATGATCCGGGGGTTCCAATCCTTTAAATTTACATAAGAGGTTTCTAAAGTTACATAAATTCGAGTTGTGTAACTTACCATGTATCAATTGATGTATGTAGTGTATTAAATGCAGGTAAGTAATAATAGGTACCTGGGTAGGTACATACTTAATAAGTAAATATGTGGAAGGAGCTTGGGCCATGTGAAGTCATATGTTTGGCGGGGAAGCTGCTGTTTCCAATTCCACTCAGCTTAGAAAAGGAAGTCGAGACTCATGTCGTTTTTCGTGCCTCTTTGGCCTTTTCTTGCGTCTCGTCCTTCGATGTTATTCCATTAGAAGCTCCAAATAACAACATTTAGTGATAAAATAAAAAAACTAAAACATACATCTTTCAACTTATTCCTTCCTTCCTTCCTTAGTCATGCATTAATATTTTCCAGGTCAAGAGCAATAACCAGCTCTACCTTAACTCTCTAAAGCTTGATCACCCTTCTTTCGCGTCATCTTTTTTTTTCTTCTTCTACGATTTAACACATACTCCTCCACTATCGCCATCACCATCACCACCACCATCACCACCCATCATTATCCGTCCGCAATCCACCACCACCACCATGTCCCGTACCAGCAACATCGCGATCCTCGGTCGCCTGGCCACCCGTGCCATAGCCACGCGCACCACTAGAACCCTCCCTCTCCTCCCGAGAACGCCGAACGTCTCCGCCCCTCGCCTACCGATAGTATCCCCGAGATCCATCTCGACAAGCTCGCGATTCGCAAAACCTCTGAGTCCCGAGGCCCTCAAGACAGCTCGCGCCGTCGAGCTGACCGACTCCCAGTACCATGAGCTCGCCGACGACTACCTCGAGACCCTGCTGGGGAAGTATGAGGCTCTGCAGGATGAGCGAGGAGATATCGATGTAGAGTACAGCGTAGGTGTCTTCTCCCTCACATGCTGACCAGATGGCGAGTTAATGCGCGCATTGTAGGCTGGCGTCATGCACATCAATATCCCCTCGGTCGGCGAGTACGTGCTCAACAAGCAGCCGCCCAACAAGCAGATCTGGCTGTCGTCGCCCAAGTCCGGTCCCAAGCGGTACGATTACGTGGTCGTTAGCGAAGGCCAGGATCAGAAGCAGGACACGGCCACCACTGCCTGGATCTATCTGCGCGACGGCTCCTCCCTCAACCAGATCCTGTACGAAGAGACGGGCGTCGACATGGACACCCCGCCTGTCGGGTCGGTTGAGTAGTCGGGATATGCTACTTTGGCTTTGAGGATCAGGGGATGCCACGGAATGACTTCACAGACCGAGCAGATGTTGTGATAAGAATGCGTTCGTCCAGGTAGAGGGGGCAGAATTTAAATCCAAACTGAGCTATTCGAGCTACCGAGGACCAATGGCCCAGTCACAAGAGGTATGGAAAAGGTTCAGAAATCTTACTTAGTCTTTTTGAAACCTCTGAAGGGATCTTACCTTTGCATCTGTCCCTCTTCATCAACCAGAATGCTTCACAGATAGATAGGCAAGCATGGCGCAGGATGGGTAGAATTGACCACCCATCGCTCCCCCTTCCCCCCCCCTTTTGCAGCCAAGCCACATGCATAGAGCTGAAAGTCTATACCTTTGTACTCCCAGCAGAAGGCCGCACAAGATACAAAAGATCCGCCGTTTTATGCCCCCCCTTACTCCCACCTTGTTTCCTTTGTGCGAGTAATACGGGGGATAGAGAGATGGGAGGGCTCCCGCATGATAATTTGTAAGCTGGTGAGCTGGCCAACTTACCTATTACTTTCGTTGGATTAATTTAATATACCACCTACCGACCTGCCTGCCTGGATGGGGTGTTACTCGGGATTCAGGTGGCTTTTTTTTTTTTTTCAATTTTTTTTTTTAAATCCTACTTCGGCACTGGGTGTTGCACAGCATATGATACCATATAATCCCAGACTACTACCATTGGGCCACGATACTCGTACCTGAGGGCAAGAGGGGGCCCCAAGGAGGCTCTGCTCAAGAGAGAGGAGGGGGGAGGAGAGGAGAGGATACCTAGTGAAAACAGAGACCTCTCCGAATCCGGCGTAAATGATGCTGTGTGCATTGCCTAATTAGGCAACTAACACGTAGGTGGGAAGGATTAAATCGTCCCTAGGTAACCTGAGTTTTGGCCTTAATACACGCACATACACTTGCTACCAGACATAGGTAGGTTTAGTATTTTGCCACTTGAACCCTCAGGTTACACACCGGAGAGAAGGGTGGAGCTTGGAAGGTACACCGTACGGAAGGTGCTAGGGCACCGTAAGGGGTACAAAAAGGTTCAGACCTGAGGTCCAGTAACTTAGCTCTCCATCATTCTTACAACCTTCACACTCGTTTTCTGGTGCGGTGTGTGCGGATATAATCGGCGCCAACGCCTTCAGGTACATATATTATCATTTCCTTTGTTTTTACATTGCAACAGTCAATTCTGGGACCTTGACCCCTAGCCTGCCTTTCGGTTGAAAACCAGGCCCTCACGGTCGCCAATAGACCTCAACCTCTTCAGCATACTTCCAGACCCCAACACCAGGCCTCAGACCTCAGCAAAGGGCCCAATACCATACATCAGCCTTTCAGACCTCAACATCATACCTAAGTACCAGACCTCAGATGTTACATCTACAAGAAGTACCTCATGTTTGTTGTGTTGATCGAGTACCATACCTCAAAGTATATGTCATGTTCGTCTCGTACTTGTGTTGCCCAGAGTTGGCCGTACGAGGACTGGAGATACCCAGGAAAGGCCTGGCGGCCCCATGGCCTTATTGTCCATATGGACGAGGAAGTGTATTTGACCTGAGATGAGAGAGTTGAGAGGGAGGTACTTACGATGGATGAAATGGATGGATTTGATACTTGAAATGGATGAAAGGGGAATTGAAGGCATATGGATTGAAAATGGGAATGACCTCATTAGAAGGCCTGGGGGCCTTACTTGTGTGTGTGGGAGTAGCTTGGAAGGTACACCGTACGGAAGGTGCTAGGGCACCGTAAGGGGTACAAAAAGGTTCAGACCTGAGGTCCAGTAACTTAGCTCTCCATCATTCTTACAACAATCACACTCGTTTTCTGGTGGAATATGATAGGAAGAAGCTTTGACAACTCTGGGATTCCAAGGGGGAGGGGGGGAGGGTGGTTAGGCAAGCTTACCTACCTACCTACCTACCTAACCTACCTGACTAGCTATAGAAAGTCATTATTAATTTACTCAGCTTTGGACCATCTGCTGCCTGCCTGCCTGTTCGCCTGATTTAGGCATATCCAGGCAGAGAATAAGGGGTAGAAAAGCGTTCTCGGTCGGGCGGATCCGATGTTGTTGGTTTAATCAATCGACCGGTGAGCGCGCGGTAGGTAAGTAAGGGATGGAGTTGTATTAAAAATAAATGCCGAGAGAAAAAAAAAAGGGGGGGGGGTAAGGGTAGGACAGGATAGGAGGGTTTGAATGATCGCTTGATCGATTGATCGATTATGTCGCGGGTTCGAACGACTGACACAGCTCCGTCCCGCTGAAAAGAGGGTTTCGGGGTAGCTGGGTAGGTAAATTGCACGTCTACTACCTATCGTAAACGACCGGCCGGTTTTGAGAAGACGGGAATGTACGGCGGTAGCTTGACCCGAGGGATGCGGCGGGGGAGGCGAGGGGTTCGGAATGAGTTCTAGTTGATCCCATGGGAAATGTCTTATAACTACTTAATTACTAACTTGAAAGCTTTACGCAACAGTGGCTTTGCTTGATACATCAATCAATGGAAAACAAAGCTCCTCGGGAGGCGGGGGAGGCGGAATTGGGCATGCATGGTGTAAGTCATAGTAGGTAGTAGTGTGTGAACGTAGGTCTCTTGTGGTGGTAAATGGCAGAAAAAATGAAAATAACTTATAATACATAGGTATGTATACTCTAACCAAAACGATATCCCATCCTATCCTATCCCATCCTGTCCTGTCCCATCCTAATATCCTAGTACAAATCTCTATATCTAACAAGTAATCCCCCATACAAATACAAATAAGTGAAAACTAGGTAAATAACTAATAATACAACCCCTCCCCTCCCCTCCTCCCCTCCCCTTCTCTTATCTCCAAAACCCATCCCCTAACCTAGATAATCCCGTCCCATCCCATCCTCCCCCCTCTTACCTAGGTCAGGTCAGGTCCGATACATCACCGTAGCCTCATCTCAGCGCCTCGACGCGTCCGCCCACCGCGCATCCCACGCGTCCAGGCGCCGCGCCGCCGCCGCTGCTGACCGGCCCGTCGGCTGGCCCGTCACGAAGAATCGCTCTAGCGACTGCGTCTGCGACCGGGTGGCGCTGGAAGAGGAGGAGGAGGAGGACGGGGAAGGGGAGGAGGAGGAGGGGGAGGAGGATTGCCGGTAGCGTGGGGGGGAGCTGGTTGGGTGGGTTAGTTTGGGATATAGGTTGGTTGGTTTGGGATTAGGGAGGAGGGGGGGGGGATGGAAGGAGGGAAGGGGGAAGGGGAAGGGAGGAAGGGAGAGAGAGAGAGAAGTATGGTAACTTACTTGGTGGGTTTTTGGGTATAGGACATATTGGAGGGGTGGGATAGATGGAAGTATAGGGTATATATATATGTGGGTATGTGTGTGTGTGTGTGGTGTTATGTTTGGTAGAGCGTCGATGAGGATGCTCTTTAACTGATATGTCTGTCTAGTTGGCGGCTCCTGTGGTTTATATGATAGGAAGGTCTGATGAGAAGTAGACAACTTGACTAAAAATTCAAAAGGGGACGACAACGCGGATGTTAAGAGAATATATATAGATATATGTTCCTCCTATACGTGTATAGGACAGGCAAGACAGCTGAGGAAGGACTGAGAGTGGAATGATAGCAAGAGAGGACTCCCGGGCTCAACATACATATATACTCAACTCCGGCGGGCAGACACTCGTCTATCCTCTTTCACAATTTCTATTCAATAGGTACGTACTCACTGAGAGAGAGAGAGGCATTGCTTAATAGAACAAGACGAAAAACTGCCACGTCAGTATCCCGGCGACGAAGTAGAAAAAAGGCGAACAGGTACAGAGGCGAGAGACGGGGAAAGAATATAAAAAAAAAGAGTCATCCGGCCGGTTCGCCGGCAAAAGCATCTCAACTAGTACCTTGACTGTTTCGACTCGAACAGGGAATAATAAAATAATGGGATGCTGCTTAGGAAAAGGACAAAAACTAAGTAGCGCGGAAGAGTACAATGTTCTACGTTTCCCTCCTGACGACAGCGGAAATAGTAGCGCTTCCCGCTATTAGCAAGGTACGTAGGTAAGTAAGTAAGTAAGTAAGTGAATAAGTTAATTTAAAATCAGCTTCATGTTTTGTCCCATGTCCATCGTGTCGTCCAGGCCAATATTGGGTAGGTAGTGATGGGGGTGGCAAAGTCCTACCTATAGGCGGGACTTTTCAAGTGTGCGTGAGTCCTGGATGGGTGGGTAAAGGAATCCAGAATGAAGTGAAGATACGATGACACAAGCGCTATGTTGACTAAAGGAATTAAATGTTTTTTTTCTTCCCTCTTTTGGAATATTTTCCCCCCCCTTTGCACCGTTTCACAAACTCCCAAACTCCCCTTGCAGAGAGAGATAGAGCTCTTATGTTGCACTTTTGGTTCTACGGCACCGAGGTGACGACCTACGCCAAGAAAAGTCCCGGCGAGAGCGAGGGGGGGGGCATAAGGTCCTGTCTTTTCTCAGGCCCACAAATCAACCGTCACGATTTAGGCTTGAATATACTAGGTATTGTGTAGAGAGAAGCGGAAAGGAGGGGGGGGGGGTTGTACATGGCTAGGTTAAGGGAATAGTACTAATCCGCGGAGAAGAAAAAAAGAAAAAAAGTTAGGAAGAGGACGAACTAAATTTTTAAGGATTAAAAGAAGAAGGGAAAAAAAAGAAAAGAATTCATCAGCAAAAGTCCCACCAAACCCCTCCCCGGTTCCTGGCCGGCGTGCGGCACGGCAGGACATTGTAGGTATGTAAGCCTCGAGCCAAGAATCGGGTCTTTGGTGTTTCGCAAGTTCCAAGTCCTCTCGCCGACCTGAAACATAGGAAACACACGTGATGGAGGGACGAACGGGGTAGGTAATTTATGGGGGACTCGGCGAGGTGGCGAAAAAGAATGGATTATGCTGGTGGTCGTAATGGGGAAGGGGGAAAGTAGAAAATGAAGAATAGGACCAATGAAGGTGAAAGAGAAAAAAAAAAGGGGGGGGAGGAGGAGGAAGAACTCGGACTAGGTAGACAAGTTCGTATTGTTCACCGTTGACTTCGATAACATCAATACTGTGTGGTACAATACTTATGGGCTCTTTGGTGAGAAGGATTATGTTTATTGTCTCTCTCCTTCTACCAGGCGAACAAGCGCTCGCCGTGTCCGGTTCATGCCAATCACAAACCTGGTCTTCTCCGCGAACGAAGGTTGCCAAGAGAACACGCAAGAGAGGGGAGTGTCCATGGGTGTGGGTGTGGGTATGGATTGGTATGAGCGGGAAAAGCTTACCAGTACTTACATAGATGGGTAGGTTAGGTACATAGTTAATGTCTTTTAACTTGAAAGTCGTGAGATTTCACTACTTACCTACCAGCATGGAGACCTACCTAACAAGATACAGAAGAGCTTGGGTAATCCCCTCAACCTTGTGCCCTTATTGATTTGATTTAATGTTGTATCATTGATGCTGGTGGACATAGCTAGATATTAAAGTGTATACCGACTACCTATATCAATATATAGTTATTTTGAGTTGAGAGTTGAGGCACGTACCTTAAGTAGCATCAATGAAGTTATAGACAGTTGAGATATTAAACCATGTTACAACCGCTGGAAATGTTTAATGCTATTAATCTTCCTTTACTTTCCTTTGCCTGTTCTCGAATTGTTCATGACGATACGTCATTGTATCGACTTGATCAAATGTGCCGGAGAGTTGATTAAGTTGTAATTCAAGTTGCAAAGCTGGCTATGCTTAATGCCAAGACCAAGACCAATTGAGAGATCGCTGGAGGGGGGGGGGCTAACATCAATTGCCCAGGTCAGAGACTTCAAAGCTTGACTGCTTAAACTTCCCGGGGCACAGATTCCGGTCATCATCGTAACATCAATAGAATCGATCCACCAGACGAAGAGAAAAGTGAAGGAATTATAAATTAACAACTTACGTCGTTCTAGAACAGAACTGAAGAACTTTTGGTTCCGGGTCAATTAGTCCGGGGGGAAGTCGATTGAATCCATCATTCAATTAAGTATGACATGGAGTTGCAGGGAGCTTGGTTTATACACTTTATTGATGTTACAATCAAATTGAAAGCTTTCGATTTCCCTTAACCCTAGGTATGCTAGCATTCAATTGATCAATGTAGTGTAGGTACTTGTGACCTATTTGATTGGAAGTGAGTGTTCTGGCACCGCCTCCTTCTAACTTATCTAACTTCCGTCCACACAGCCTGTGAGGTCCACTTGAGGGACGATGCTTCGATGCCTCGACGCTAGCCCCTCTTCTCTTCTACGCACAGCCACCACCGAGTACTTACCTATTTGCTGCCCTGCTTACCTACTACCTATGGGAGGTGCTACGGAAGGTCCCACGGGTAGGATGAGTGATTAGGTAGAACAGCTCAGCCACATTGACTCTGCCTGCCACCTTTCGATTTTACATTGTGGTCTGTATATTGAAGGATGTGATGCAATGTTGAAACTACACTTCCAGTCAAGAAACTTGATGTAGCTCTAGTCAGCCAAAGCAGGCCCAAGGAATGAGAAGTGCGGTTCGCATGCTGTACTACATCCTCAGGTTAAGATGCTTTGCATACCTAGATCAAATGTACCAGACGGAATACTACCATCAACTGTTAATTGATGGTATTGGGATTACTTAGTCGTAGGTTAGTTGGTTATGCACAGACAAGTAAGGCATATTGTGTACACGAGCACTTACACACATTTCAATACACCGTTGACATTGGTAGACAAGTGATGGCGTGTGACAGGTTGAACTCCATAACCTTAACGTACCTAAGTACCTATGTAGGTTAGGTAAGACCATACCTGTCTGCCCTGTCAGGCGTATTTGAAGACTTATGTAGGTATGTAGCACGTACCGGTACTGTTAATATGTACATAGTACAGCCAACGTTGCGCCCTATGTTACTCAACATAACACTACAGGTACATAGGTAAGGCAGGCTAGCTAACCTGATGGACACTACCTAGGTATGTAGATAAGCCATAAGCCACTAAACCTGGGAGTTCCCGCGGTGGGAACCCCTCCCCCCTCCCCAATACATAGGTACACGGGCTACCTAAGGTTAGGCACTTAGGCGGGGATCCACCGTAGGAGGGGCTGCCTCAATTCAATTCAATCATTATGTACAACCCCGCCACACCGCAGTCGAACAACACATAACCTAAACTACCCTAATACATCATACCTGTAGCCAGTAATATACCGTCGGGCCCAACCTAGCGCGGCCTGTTCTACTGGCCGTGGCTGTAATTCCCGTCCTGACCTTTTCTTCACCTTTACAACCTTGAAGAAAACATGATTCTTTAGTACAAGGGAGCAGCCGCCGCCAGCCTTGTCCGCGATGCTGCTCTCCTCTCTTAATCAACTGCTTCCCCTCCTCTCGGGGGGTTCATTTGCACTCTTCTTTTTAAAGCCCTTGCGCAACCTGTCTCCCCACATAGTCTTGTTCGGGTATCACCATCTCTCACTTGTTGCCTCTCACCCTTCCCCTTTCCCCCCTTTCCCCTTTGCCCCTTTTGCCCCCTAATCATAATCATCATCATCCTCCTCCTCCGCTATGGATTCCGGTTCGCCCACCACCACCACTAGCTCCACGAACAGAGGCGGCCGTCCCAAAGATTGGACGGATACGCGGGTTCGGAAGCTAATTCGCCTCTACACTTATACCAAGCTCCCTTTTACACTCATCCTGGATATCCTCGAGAGTCTCGAACAAGGTGTTTGGAAGCCAGGGTGAGTGGCTCAACACCATCTCTACTGGATATACCAAACTAACCTGTCTGCTTCACAGCAAAGATGCAGCCAACAAGGTCAAGAATGCTCTCCTCGGAAACGATCCCCGATGGGTGAGGCCGAGGGATTCGGAAGAAGAGGCAAGGCGCATTGCCGGGCTTAAGAACAGCACGCGTGCGAAGAAGCATCCCAAACGGACAACATCGTCCTATGCAGCAGATGATCATGATCATCTCGGTCTATCACAACGCCATGGCCCCGAGTCTGCTGACGACATTGCTCTCACTCACTCTCATCCGTCTTCGTTCGATACCCTAGACGACTTACCTACTGGCATCTGGGACTTGAGCAGCATGCAGGATCATATCAACAGCCCTTCGGGCTCCTATCCAGCTTCTGCTCACGATGATGCATCAATGTCTTGGTTCCCTCCCGGATTTTTTGCTCCCCTTCACACAACTCGTCGGGACACTGGTCTAACTAGCTCGACGGATATAAGCATGAGCAGCGGCATCAGGGCAAAGATACAGGCCGTCTCCAAATCGCGCCCAAAGGATATCATGAGCATCGTAAAACGGTTCACTCTTGACCACTGCTCCGAAAATGAACAATCGCCTGTAGTTTCGCCGAGAGACGTACCGAATCTGCAATTCCAATCACCTCTCATCGATACTAAACCTCACCAGCACGAGCTAGCTATTCCTGATGAACAAGATGCTAGGTATGCTGTCCCAGGCGACTTCTTGAGGCCCGATATTATCACGAGTCGACATCATTGTCTCACCCAGTCTCTATCCCACAAGGCTGGCACTTGCTGGTGTAGGATTGCCGATGAGATTTCCCGGGAGCCCGCGGCATGGGAAGACCTCGGAGCCCTTCCAGACATTTTTCATCCCAATCTCACGAGACAGGACTCGTTCGGCAATACAGTCTTCCATTACTATGCCGCTTCTGCCGGAATCCACGACCCGTTCATTCGCTTTATTTCCGAGGCAATCTGGCGTCCGGATCTCCCCGTTCGCGCCACGAATACGGCAGGGCAGACGTTTCTGCATGTTCTCCACCCGTCTTGGTTCGCCGACGAGCCCCGGTTTAGAGAGCTCTTGAATGTCCTGGGACAGGCCAGGTTCGATATTTTCGCACACGATGTCTATGGGCGCAATGTTTTCCACCTACTCCGATATACCATGGGAGATTCGGCTCGTTTCCCTCAATTTGCTCACGATGGGTCGTCCCTCAATCGGCGAGATGCCTTCGGAACCAAACCTATGGCATCACGGGTATCGAGAAGCTTGGATCCCAACGTCGCTCAGACGTCATATTCCGTAAGCGTGGCGGATGCGACGAACTCACCTAGGGCCGATGTGCCATTAGTGAGAATCAACATACCATCTGAAAATGAGGACACCTCGCGGATTCGCCAGAACACGGCTCTCTTGGAGCTTATAACCTGTTCCAGCAGCCTTGAACATCCAAACCCCCAACTCGAGGACGCGCAGGGGCGGAATGGGCTCCATTGTCTAGCCGAAGTCGACCTGGACATCGGGCTCGTGCGAACCTCCAGCTCTAGCTCACGCCACTCACGGAAGCGCAAGTTTAGCGAGGACATCGTCGATCCGTCCAGTCCACAGCAACAGCAGCAGCAGGAGAGCCCCAATAACAACCGGCGCGTGCAGCTCCTGGAGGGTCTCATCCACGCCGGCCTCGATGCGAACCACTACGACGAGAACGGATATACGCCTCTCATGGCGTTTGTCACGCACTGCCGCGACGAATCACGCGAGGGCAAAGCCGACCTAGAGAACATGATACGCATGCTCGTGCGCCGCGGCGGCGCCAAGCTCGAGGCGCGCAACCGTGAGGGCGAGACGGCGCTGCACATCGCCGCCCGCCGGGGCCAGAAGGTGGCAGTGAAGGAGCTCATCGACCTGGGCGCGAACCCTAACGTACGCAATGCACAGGGCCTGGGCGTGCTGGAGGTCATTGATGAGTTCTGGCGCCACACGGAGCGCGATGGCGGGTTCGGCGCTAGATTGGAGGTTTGTCGGGGCCTCATCACAGGGAGGGCCCAGAAGGTCTTGCAGAAGCCTGGCGTGATGGAGGAGTGGGGAGTTAGGAGAGGATAGGGCTGTTGTTTTTGTGGCAGTTTATGCTTCCATTTGCGTTTGATTTCCCTTCTCTTTATTTTTTTCCCCTTCTTTCATCGGCTCTATTTCTTTTTCGTTCCTCTGCCTTTTCACCATCTCGGCAGCATCCTACATGGAGTTACATATAACCACTACCTACGCGGGGCGTTTGATTGGTTTTTTCTTTTTCTTTTTTCCCCGATGTTGATTTTTCAAGTGTACTATTACAGTACACATGATGATACATACCACCTACACTCGGCGTCAAGTATATAGAAGGAATAGGCCCAGAGCTTGGATACAATACCCTTGGATTGATTTTGGGGTTTTTGATTTTCGGTTTTCTTACACTTCTTTTCGGGTTACTTTATCCCCATAACCTAGGGTTTTACTTGGTTTTATAAATTTGGTTTATGTAGGGAAAAAGAAAAGTATCAAATCATTAAAATATTGAAGGACGGGGCGTTTATTTCATGGTTGTTTGTGGATTGCTCTTGGAAGCGGATAGGGTGATTGATTGATTGATTATGAGGATGAGAATCGTTTGTGACGGAAATATAAGAGCAATGTGTTGTGGATTTATAAAGGTAGATAGATACCCACATCAATAGATAGCCACGAGTTGTGTATACTTGAATGAGAAAGCTGAAGATCAATTGCTTTTGCTTCTCCGAATCTGAGGAAGTAGTGGCTAATCCGTACTTATATGCCTTCTGCTCAACTGATTAAGTGCCTATCTCAAATAGGTCACCTAGTAGGTACCTATTTGACATATATATCGGACGTACCTACGTACGCGGAGGAGGAGGTACATTTCATAAGACCTTTCACAGGGGCTGTTATTACACAGATCGAATCAATTGATAGACCTCAATTGAAGCACCTATTGAAATTGGGAGCATTCAAATGTTCAAAGTTGCCTTTCTTCTTTTCCCAAAGAGTTACTCCTTTAGGAAAGTGGGGTCATACAGGGCGTCCACTATTCGTACTTGTTCCTAGGATGAACCCCCCCCCCTCCCCCAGCACCAATTACTTCTATTTGCCTTAATTACCGTGCTATTGATCCAGAAGATAACAATAGTATAACATAAGCATGTGGCAAGCAGATAGCTGAGACGCCTGAACTTGGATTAAAGAAGTGGGTTGATAGGTATAATATGGTATGGTTGTTCCTCCATTATGATTATAACCCATTTTTTGTTAGATTTCCCTGTATTAGGTATTAAGTACTCTGATGATGGGTAGGGGGGAGGGAGGGCAGGGAGTAGGTAATAAGTTGGCTTATAAAATGCTATTATATAAGTCAATACATAGGTAGGTAGTAGGTGCCTACCTATCTGGTCATCTACACACATGTAACATCACATAAATAGATTCAACCCAACAGACAGTGCATGTATGTACGTTCACGAGCTTGAATTTCCTCTTAAAGGGAGGCGGAGGGAGACTCAAAGACCTAACCTAGGTTAGGTGCCTCAGGGCCTAACCACAAACCACTACCCCCTTACCCCCGTTTCCGCAGCAAATTCTGCGTCCAGACCTCCATCAACCGCGCCGCCCGCGCCGCCAGCCTCCTCGCCTCCGCCGACTCCGCCGACTCCTCTCCCTCTCCCTCTTCCGCCGACTTCCCCTCCCCGGCAAGCTCCCGGAACCGCACGGCCCAGAACTCCCACCTCTCGCGCACGAGCCCCGCTCCTCCTCCTCCCGTTCCTCCGCTACTAGCACGCAACAGCGGCCCCGCCTTGAGCATGCGCTTCGCGGCCTCGTCGAGCGCCGGCTCCGGCCGCGCCGCCAGCAGGTGCGCCAGGTGCGGCCCCGCGTACAGGATGTGCACGGCGGCGGTAGCCAGGTCGCGCGCCGCGGGGGCAGATAGACCTCGGCTCTTGTCCCCCGGCTTTTCTTTTTGTTCGATTTGCTGCTCCTCCTCGAGCGCGGCGCGCAGCATCCATATCGCGGTGGTCTGGCCGCCGTCGGGGGAGGGCAGCACGGCGGCGTGCGAAAGGCGCGCGGCGAAGGCGTGGAACGAGATCCAGGAGGCCGAGTCGTCGCGCGCGGGCTTGTCGAGGTGCTCGCGTAGCGCCGCGGGGAGGATCGGTAGGCTGGACCAGATGGGGAGCTGTTGGGGGAAAGGGGGAGGGGGGGGATGTTAGTGAGGGGGGGATGGAATGAGAAAGAGAAAAGGGGAGAGGGCAAGAACTCACGTCCCAGACGAGGACCCCGGTGTCGGGCAGTAGGGTCAGCTCGCGCAGGAACAGCACTAGCTTGTCCTGCGCCGGGTGGTCGTGCGGCAGCTGCTCGGCGACCCGGATCACGTCCTTCCAGAGGCCCCAGAGGAACTCCTCGTCTAGCGTCGTGCGCGGGAGCGCGGCGAAGGCGGAGGCGGCGGAGAAGGCGGAGGTCCGGCTGCACGGCTGCAGGTACGCGCCTAGGATCCCGAAGAGGTCCTGGCGGTCTGGCTGCTCCTGTACCTCGCGGAGGGTGATGGGGTCGGCCATGGTGGGGAGGGAGGGCGGCTGTAGTAGTAGTGGTAGTAGTTGTTGTCGTTGTTATAGTGATTATTGAGGAAGGGGTTCTGTTATGGTCAACTCAAGTGCTATTAATTAAGAGTTAATCTTAGGTGTTGTTGGTAAGATCAATGTCATTTAATAGGTCTGGTATAACTAGATCCCTACCCTAACCTCAAGTCCCGTTTGAAGCCGTTTTCAGGGGTAAAGGAGGGGGGAGGAGAGGGACAATATGCGGTTTCCATTGATCAAGTAAATATATCCCAATTCCCCTCAGCTCCTAACTACTTAACTACTTACATACTTAGCTATGTAACCTCCCCCTCGGCAGCTGATACGTCATTAGTGCAACAACCAATTGCAGCTGGGAATTGAATCACGGCGATGATTCATACCTTTCTCCCACGCACTGTAACTACACTAATTTCCAAACGACATGTCGCGCCCCGCTCGTTTTTCTACACACACACACATAACTTTTCGAACAACTTACATTTTCACAACTTTTTAACAAAATTAATAATAACTTTATTAAACCGCATTTATATATAACAATATATATATTAAAATAAAGCTTACGTTAACGCGCATATAGCTATATAATTTATTTTATATAAAATTAAACGGTTACGTTAATATAAGCAATAATGTTATTTTTACTATATTTGTAAATTTTTATTACGTTATAATAATGCACGTTACCCTGCATTACATTATATTACCTCGCGTTATAAATTTAATAATAACTTAACTAATTTATATAATTATATAAAAACCTATATATACAAATAAAGCTTACGTTAACGCAGATTTAACTATATAATTTAATTTTTTAAAAAGTTAATAATTAATTTAATAAATCGTTTTTTATATTTATTAAGTTAATTATTAACTTTTTTAAAAAATAAATTACATAGTTAAATCCGCGTTAACGTAAGCTTTATTTGTATATATAGGTTTTTATATAATTATATAAATTAGTTAAGTTATTAATAAATTTGTTAAAACTTAAAAAAAAAAGTTGTGTGTGTGTGTGTAGAAAAACGAGCAGGGCGCGACATGTCGTTTGGAAATTAGTGTATTGGCTCTCTGCTCTTTTACACCCGACGCCAATCAATTATGGACTTGCACTTAGGTAGGGTCTCGGTTGCTAACCCGAACGGGCAGGACGCAAATTGATATGGCCGAATCCGGTAGGTAGGTAACGGTGCTGTCGTGCTGAGAACCAGAGTCTACTCTTCTTCCTCTTCTACCATTTTTCTGTTCTTCTTCTTTTCGCTCTTCGTCGTAGCTTATACCGCCTCTATGAGCAATTTGTTATTAACTTCCAAGATACCCAAGGTTAGAATGGTTGCGGTTATGGAGTACCAGAACCCTGTCCTGTTGTCCAATGGAATGCTGTTGGCTTTCTCATATCATACATCAATCAATGTTCAATAGACCGATATTAAGACAACATTGAAATATGGCGCCTTGAGGTAACTCACTCAATAACTAACTCTGTGCTCTTCTATGTCTGGCATTGCGCGTGATGCATCTTAGGTCGGATCAGCTACTTGTCATACTTACACAGTTTATAGTAATCAATATACATACCCTGACAACCTAAGTCGCCAGTCGTCTTTTTATGAATACAGAGTCTTAGCAGTTTAATACCACTCTTGCATATCTTAATGGAATGTTTAGTTGCTAGAATTGAGCCTTGTGCTTGGATACCAGCGTTCACTATATTGTCCTATCGGGATTTGAACAGTAGTCATGGATTGCTTACAGCCGATCAACCATCTGATCATAAAGTTAAATAAACCAATAGGCACATTTGATAGCCGCATTTTATACGGTTGCCTACCTGTCATTCGACGATACTGTAGCTGCCGCGCCATTATAGCATCCTAGGTACACGCCATTGTCTATTCTGCACAGAAAGGAATCGTGCGACCATTGAGGCTGTATCATGCACAACTTAGTACTAGATAGGGCCTCAGTCTGGCCATTGCGTTATTATAGCTTGTTTTGTGGTTCTAGAGCCAGAGAGTTGCGGCTCACATACCTAGTAGCCATTGCCAAAAATGAAGCCTTCGGCGTTTGACATCATGCCACTTGGGACTACATACAGGCTCCTAGTCACGGGCAACACTGTTCTGTGCGCTTTAGGTAAACCATAATGGATGCATAGTTTTACTATTAGAAAAGGTACCAAGGCAGATTGAGAGTATATCGCATCTATAATGGCTATATATACGAGCTCCCTAGTCCGTGTGTTGAAGGAATCTCTTCTCGATGTTCCCGGACCGACACGACCCAGTCACTTCTTATTCCGGTACCCAACCTAGCGACGACGACGTTGACATCATCATCATATATCTCATCCAAGTCCTATATTTCCACCTAAACCACCTCAACTTATCACTTTACGTTGGTGCATATCAATCACCATAATCCCATACACGCATATGTAAGTAGGCATCTGTATTGATAGGAATCCAGGCTAACAGATTGTAGAGCAGCTGCGAGGTAGCAAGTTTGGATATAGAATCATGCTATCATCCGAACCCGATCTTGCTCCCGGATACTTGGTCCGGGACACACCGAAGATGCCGAGCACGGGAACAGCAACATCAAGCTCTTCCCAAGAATCCACTCAGTGTTGTGATGTCCAATCCTATGCGTTACGAGAGTTTCTTGCTCAGTCTCCAACAGCCGACGGCACGGTCTATGGCCGTCTAATTACGCCTCGCTTGGGCAATTATGAGCCAAAAGTTGAGCACATGACACGTGCGAGAGAGGCAATCGACAAGTTCGACAGAAAGTTCACTAAGAAAGAATAATGCGACGGAGACTCTTGGAAACAATGGCACCACCTTCTATGCCATTCCGTCGTAGATCCCGTGGCTGGTACGAAGCGACGAGACTTTGCGCTTCTTCAGCGTGGCTACTATTACAACTGCATCGTTATGTTACACACCCGACTTCTCTAGACTGTTTATGGAGGGTGATATGTTATTCATGTACTTGGGGTATAAGAGGGTGGATCTAATAGTAAAGGAAAAGATGGATAGAACACGGGGCAACCCAATTTGATATGCAGTCATACATTACTTATGGAGGTACTCTATATACATAAATCGCTCTGGAATAAAATGTACACTTGGGCGACAGACCGACAAATATGAGAACAGCAAGATACATGTCAACAGCATTAAAATATATCAACTAGAAACCCTCCCCCGGGCTGCAATGTTATGTTCTTCGTATGCTGGTTCTTGAATTATAGTTACACAACTCCTATAAACCTCCTGAGTTTAACCTAGTATTGAATCGGAATTCATCGGGTAATAACTGTCAAGATTAAAAGCGAACGCTAATTGCCTTTGGGCAATCCAAGCTCATATTTGATACAGGTAGTATCCCGCAACAATAAACATACCAGACCTTTGGTAAGTACCAGACGTATCAATGTGGCGAAAACTGTAACATGAACTGTTCATTGGTGAAAGGTAATTTGGTAGGAAAAGGGACGACATCAGCAAACATAAGAAGCGACGGATAGAGTCTAATTGTGGTTGTTGTAACGGGACGGGAATGATGCAGAACTCTCATACAACCAGTACTCGCATGCTAAATCGGCGTGCCTAAATCCACAGTTGTCACCTACTACATAGTAAAACGATGGCTAGTGTCCGCTAAACTTAATATCGCTGGTCAGCCTTGGTACGCCACATTGAGTACAAAGCGTACTGGAATAAAAGTACTAAACTTGAAGCTATTAACAGATATCGCAACGCAATGCGACGCAATACAACACAACATAACCTTACGATAGCGGGCATACGAAGCCTTCCGCGCTACTAATATGGATCCCATTGCCGACTTTTGTTGTTTTCAGATTTCTCAGATGCATCAAGCCTCTTAATTAAAAGGCAATAGCCCCCTTTTAAATAGGTTTCGTTAAAGCAGAGAAAATGGAATGATTTGCGACGTGTAGTTGAGTGGTTCTACAGACCAGCAAGACCTACACCGCTCTTTTCTTTTTATAACAACAACTTTTAAAGTATTTTTTGACTTGCTATTAGCTCGTTTTTTTATTGCGCATAAAATTTTTATTATTTGCATTTAATATATATTTAACTTATTATAAAATAATATTTTATTAACGCTTTAAAAGTTAAATTGTTTTTTATTTTATAATAACTTTAAATTTACGTTTAAAAAATAAAGCTTTTATTAAAAGCGTTTTAATTATAAAATTATTTTTTAATTAAATATTAATTAAAACGTAAAAAGTTTTTAATTAACAGTTATAATTTTTAAATTAAAAATAATTAATTGTTTATTTTAAAAATATAATTTTTAACTTATAGTTTTTTAAAAGCTTATAGCTGATAATTTTACAATTAAATTTACTTAATTTTACGTTAAAATTACGTTTAAAACGCGCATAAGTTAATATTAAAAAAATTAACGTAATTTTAATTAAAAAAAATTTTTATTAACGTAAACTTAAAATTTAAGCTTATAAAATTATATTAAAAAAGCGCAAAATAAAATTAAAAATTTAATAATTATTGTCACGGCAGCGCAGGTGGATTCAAAGGCAATGCTTGATTTCCTGTACTATTGACGAGAATACTAAAGTTGAGAAAGGAAAGAAAAAGCAAATGGAAGATGGTACCTCCAGATACAGCTATATACATAGGTGGGGCAGGTACGTACCCAAGCTCCTGTTGTCTTATTGGTTCCTGTGTTGTCTAGGAAACAATGGGTCCCGAAGCCATGCCGTGACAATTATAATAAAAATTTAAATAATTTATATTTTAAATTTACTTTTTATATAATTTATTTTTTAATAATAATAATTTAATTGTAAATAATAAGTTTTTATTTTTTATTATTATTATTATTTTTAATAAATTTTTTAATATTAAAATTAAATAAATTTTAACTATTTATTGCAATTTTTTTAACTTATTAAATTTAATTAAATTATACGTAAATAACTTTATAAACTTATTTTATAATATAATTTATTTTAATTATATAAATAATATTTTTATAATAATTATAAACTTTTTATAAATTAAAATTTACAGTTTAAACGTTATAATTTAAAGCTATTATTTTATAATTTATATAAAAATTTATAATAATTTATTTTTTAAATATATATATATTTTATTTATAATAATTTACTTTATTTATAATATATTTAATTTAATAATAATTTACATTTTTAAATAAATTATTTTATATATAATAATTTAATAATTAA